>BGNK01003883.1:17862-48754 GCA_003297005.1 Symbiodinium sp. clade A Y106
CCAGCTGGGGGCACACATATTGCTCCATTTCCAAAATGGTGCTCTCGTTGGCCAGCCTGCGAAAGTGAGACAGCTGCTGGGCAACACTCCGCTCGTGGCTGTCGTTGGCGCGCAGTTGTGCCTCCAGGTAGAACTGCATGAGGCGCTTCTGCGCTTGACCCCGAAACCACAAGACACTGCGTTCACGGTGCTGCTGCTGTTTTCGGGCCAGGGTGGCAGCCTGCTCTTCCGGGTCCATGCTGCTGCTGCTGGACCCTGAGCCTGAGCTACCACTGCTAGCAGGCACGCTGCTAGAGCTCGCCAACGACCTTGGCATCCGCCAGAGCCCATGTGGAGGTCCTAACCTGCGGAGGGGGCCTGGGCCGAGACGCTTATACATACATACATACATACATACATACATACGTACATCTGCCAATGTATTTGAATATAATATATATATATATATATATATATGAAGATTATACAGGTGTGCACATTTCGTTCAAACACAGATTCGATCTTATTCGGTTATGTTGCTAGTTGTTTCCTGCTACAAGTAGCTACACTTGCCGACACGTAAGCAGATGGGTAGCTAGAAGCTCGGTGCTTGAAGCTTTTTTGCATGAAGCGGTAGGCAGCGTTTTCGCGCACAACAACGCGATTTGATGAACCACAGCCCAAACCCTGTATCCGCCCCCACCGAAAAAAAAGGCAGGGCACCACATGGCGGGGTCGGGCAGGCATAGCGGTTGACGTGCTTGGCGTGGCGGGCGTGGTGCGCCGCATGCTAGCATGCGCGGGAGCACCGGCTGGCCATTATCGAGCTTGCGATATGAAGTCGCCGCGGCGATGGGGCTAGCTCTGCGACGCTCCTTTTGGCACCATGTCAAGCCTGGCCATGGTGCCTAGCCTTGCCATATGCCCATGCCCCATCGCCAGTCTGTGTTCTCAACCTTCCCTGCCGATTGCCATGCCAAGCCGGGCCATGTAATGGCACGGCATGCTTTACAGGTGGCTTGGTCAGGTAGGGTTTTGGGGTAGGTCAGGGTCGGTGTCGGAGCCACGATCGAGCTGACGGCCAGGGGAGGAGGGGGCGGAGGCCGCTTCGAATCACTTCCACTCCATGGCCCGGCCGAGCAGGCGGCGAAGGGGTAGGAGCAGGGAAGGGTGGGAGGGGTGGGCGGGGTGGGGCACAGATATGTGCAGGTGCCATCCCTGTTCGATTTGTTAGGACAATGTTTGCTGAACAACAGGGCGGCTGCCATGATGACTATCTTAGTGCACGGTGGTCTTGGTGCTCGATGCGATGGTCGTTGGTGCTAGAAGCTTGGTGCTTGAAGCTGGCTTGCACGAAGCACCCCATGTTGCAGATTCAGGAATCTCCATCGACAGATGGATGGAGACAGTAGATATTAGCTGGATGGAACGTGATGGAACCATGGTTCCATGTGCTGATGACGAAAGTATCTCTGCGATCACGAAGATGAAGTCAATTGCCTTGCCGAGGAGCTGGTCACACTGCATCATCAAGTGCTTCGCCTTCCGGCGATTCTTGATCTCCTCCTAGCAGAGATCTTGGCGGATGCAGAAGCACAAGCAACAGCGGCAGCACCACCATCACCGCCACCACTAGCAGCAGCAGCACCATCAGCAGCACCATCAGCAGCACCTTCAGCAGCACCTGCAGCAGCACCAGCAGCCCAGCACCAGCAGCGGCACCAAGCACCAACACCAGCAGCATCAGCTGCAGCAGCAGCATCATTATCATCATCACCACCACCATCATCGCTTCCGATCACTAACTTTATCCCAGGGGTGTCAGGGAAACATCAATAAGTGTGATCCACCGGTTCAACCTGCGTCTTCGCTTCGCGGCTTGGAATCGCGGAGATTGCCCAAGCCCAAACCCTGTACACGTCCTGAGGGCAAAGATGACAGTGGCGGCATTCCTCGCCATTTTCGCACCCCTGGCTGTCATTTATTTAACCATTGAGTATCGTAAGCACTTAGAAGCTAAGTCATTCTTGTGATGGGCTCTAACGAGATCGAGTGAGCCCGAGAGCCAGCGAATGAGAGAGCGAGAAAGACAGCAGGAGAGAGGAAGAGGGTGCAGTTCTGGTAGTGGCTGAGATGAGTCAGGCCTTCGGCTTCCAGAACCACGCACAAGGCCTGCTGGCGATGCAACACGCTGTGGACTTAGTACCGTCAACCCTCAAGTGGCATCACAAATGCACGACACCGAGGCATGGCACATGATTCTGCTTTCCTTTGCACGAGCCACCCGGCCTGCAGAGCCCCGTACCGTGAAGACGAGACCCTTCGGATGGAAAAACGCGGGCCTCCTGTCAAAGTTAGATGTGAAGCATCACCCGTGCTAATTATTCCAAGTGTGAAGGCTCACACATTGCTTGATCCGGACATAGCACGCAGACGATAGCCAAAGAAACTGAACAAGAAGACCCAGCTGACTAACACATCTAACACTGACAAAGGGGCACAGAGGTCATGTTCCGCAGCCGTTCGTCGACCATGGACCTTTTCACCCTGCCTGCTCCACACCTCCAAGCATCAACGGAGCATCACCTCACGAGAGCGGAAACATCTCGAAGAGCTGGCGGGAGAGGCCGAGAACTACAAGTGGTAACTGCACGAGCCTTCTAAAAGGCCGAAGGCGTATGACTCCATCTGATGCTCGGGGATATAGTCCGAGAGCCTCAGGTGCGTCACAAAGCTCGAAATCATGGGAATAATTCGTTACAAGTTGGCTTGAACCCGAACACGCTGTCCCGAAGCTCTGCATCTTGCACCCCAAAAAAATTCAGCACATTATCTTGCTGCAGGCACCTCAGCGGAGTCACACCATCCTGTACACAAACAGAGCTCTGGCTCTCATCACAAGCGACAATCGGCGACTGACTGTCCTCTTCGGAGGCTTCGGGACTCAGCCTCAGTAGGACGCTCTAAAAAAACTCGCCTCGGACCTTCACGTCATGCGGAACAACCTGAAACACCTAGTTCAAGTACCTATGTGCGCTCGTGGCAAAATCTAGTCGCTGTCGCACTCGGGGTGCTCCAAGCCTATGTCGAACTGCGACGCACTTTCTCCGAGCTGCAGGCATCTCTGAGAGGCTAAGAGCCATCGGGGTGGAAGAGTCCTCCGGAACGAAAACGAACGAAGAACATCGAAGAACACTGTCAGCGCTCGGGCTTTGGAAGCAAGCTTGGTCCTCCAGCTTCTCTAGGTGACCGCTCTCAACCTTCCCAATGCCGCGAAGGCGCGAAGCCCGAAAGAGTTTTAGACACCACGAAATTGTGTTGGCAGGGGAGGGATCCAGGGAAGCGGGATGCAGAGTTGCGCGCGAAGAGTTAGTTCTGTCCCATTCCTGCTGATAGGAGCCGAGAGGATGAAACAGACAGTGACATTTAGTCGGTCCGAGTGTGTCCAGTCTGTTCTAGGGCTCTTGATAGGAAACGATGACATAGCCTGCTTGATGCAGCTAAGTTCTGATCACTGTACCTCCACCGTCTGTCACTGCACTCGCTTCTTGTGCTTCTTGTCAAGATGTCAACAGACGCCAAATGAAGTTCTAGAGGGCACTCGACCCGCCTTCAGCTTCGCTGGGGTGAATGCCTCCCGGACTGCTTCGCTGAGATGCACAAGATGCACCAAAAAGCTTGGTATAGACAGGTATAACAAACTGTACAATATGCAGTGTAACCATCGGTCGACCAGCGTACAGCCGTGTCTCTCCACACAGCACTCAAGCAGCTCTGTGCTAGCCCCGCCTGTTCGTCGAGGCCTGCCAAGAGACTGAACGATGCATTCGGTCTTCGATATTCGGGGTTGCTTTGGTGAGTCGATCCAGCTGCTACGACCGCTCTCGAGCTCATTGCACCGAATGATGGCATCACTCTGCCAGCCTTCTAGCAGTTTGCTGGGGGTGAATGGCTTTGCACCAATGTAGTCCGAAAGCCTCGCACGATCTCACAGATGCACAGATACAAATCAACTTATCCAACTCTAGGGTGCACCCTGAAGAATCGCAAATCTGGCACCTCAGAGGGGTGACGCTGTCCTGAAGCCGTGGGTCAGAGAATATCTCAAAGAATGACAGCTCTACCAGAGCCGCGTCTCTGCATCACGCACCCAAAGCGAACCCCCTGACACCGCGGGTCTCCTCGCCAGAACCATCGGGGCTCAACCTTGGCCAAGGATCGGTCGCCTAGTCTCCTTCCGGGCTTCTGTGGCATCTGCATCCCCTCCTATCGAAAGCACTGTGTGGTGGCCATGAGTCCCAGGAGAAGTGAGCTGGCTTCATCTAATTTCTGACTTTGCTCACGATGCCCTTGCCGACTTTCGGATTCTCCTAGTCCGCTGAGCCTACGGCATGTCTGAGAGACTGAGAGCCATCGGGGTGCAGGCGTCCTCCAGATTTCTGCTCTAGGACTTTACTGAGACCTCTGGAATTATACTCTGCGGCGTGGGCGACATCGAAGGCTCCTTCTCCGGGCAGCTCTCAGCCTTTTGTCAAGCCACGGCCACCCCCCGGGGGCCCAAGCAGAGCCCCAAGCAGGCAGAGCACTCGCTCGGTTCGTTCACAGCAGGGCCTTGGCCTGGAGCTTCGCTGGCAAATCCGCCTCAGGTCTCTCGACGTCTGACCCATCCACATCCATGCCCGCGCCCTGCTGCCATGCCAAAATTTCTAATGGATTCACGTGTTCTTAGGCAGTGCAATAGAACTCAAGCATGGCAAATGTTCGAGAGATCAACGTTACACCCCAAAAAAAGCCATCGGAGAACTCAGGCGCACACCAAGCCAATTGAGGCCACCGGGCTCGGGTCCTTGGTGCAGGACCCCAGCTGACTTCTCTGTTTCATGGTTTCGTTCAATCAATCGACTTAGCGAGGATAAACAACAAGCACCTCATAGCCGTTCTGTTAGCAAGGGACCAGCCGCATTTCAAGTAACTATTTTTCCTCCTCTTGCCTTTTTGGTTCCGCGCCTTCAGAAGGTACCCTTGTAAGCAGGCGGCCAAGCCAGGTGGCGGCTTGAACGTCGGCACGGAGTCTGCACAGCCAGGGGGGAATTGCGTATTCGGTCTGGCTTCAACGCTAAAACGCACAAGGTCATACAATGCCTCCTCCTAACGCAGACGTGGGCGACGGCGCCACCTTCTGAGGCTCCTGTGCTCAGGAAGAGCAGTCATCGGTGACGTGAGATACCCACGGACTTCGAAAGTTGTCGGATGTTGTCGGGGTTCCGCATCCAGTCGAGTCACTTGCAGGTCTCCAGGCATGTCTGGTAAATCCAGCGCACGTGCTTCGGGAAGGTCCACTTTCCTCAGCAGCGCATATTCGCGCTGGACGAGGAAAGGCAAAGACTTGTGCACGTTTATCTCTTGCACTTGTACACACCCGTGCCATGTGTAGGACGTCCAGCCTCAATGTAAGACAGGTGCACGTTCTTTACAGCAAAAGTCTTCGACAAAACGGTCTCACTGCCCATCAGTTTGGCTGAGAGGCAGTGGCTCTAGTGGCTCCAGCGGCACGGACATGGGGAGGTTCCAGTTGACATCTGCCTTACGGAGTCCAGAAAAGCAAGGGTCATGCTGCGACTAGCTTCCTCCCCTGCGAACTCACTCCGAATAAGCTGAGAATCCCCATGCAGCCTGTAACATGAAAAAAACGCAAGTGCAGGCCTGCTCCTCTTCTTTGGCATGCTTGTCCTTGGCCTTCCTCAGCAAGGATGTTGCATGCAAAACCGTTTCCGAGACACTATGTGCAAGTCCTGGTTGACGGAGACCTTTGTAATTACTGTGTTGTGAACGATGATGCGCAACGCATTCGAAGCATTTGCAGCTTCGCATCTTCCGCTGACGGATCTCACCCATCGGGCACAGGTGGCAGTGGCGGCACTCTGCGCCATTCTGGCCTCAGATGCGCAGTTGATCTGTGCTTCGGGAAAGTGCTGATCGATGCTTTTCTCTTCCTTGCTACTGTCGGCCGTCGGCCCCATTTGTGAGAAAACCTGCGCTCTGCCTTTCTTGCAGCTTTGTGGCAGCCCTTCGGCTTCCAGAACCATGCGCAAGGCTTGCCTTCGCAAGCATCGTGCGCTACTCGCACTTGTGGCACGAGGTCATTGCATTGGCACGGCATTCGAGCGTGTGTTCGAACCCGAAACATAGTGCAGGCTAGTGCACACTCTCCAGTGCCATGAAGAGCTGATCCCACCGACGGTGCCGGTTTGCGATCGGGGACCTCCGAAACATGCAGGCCTACCTCTGTCAGGATCTCAAGACAAATCAACATAGCAAGCTGGGCACCCATAGTTTCGGGGCTCTAGTTTCGGATCTGCTGCCGGGGGGTTTCGGATCAAAGTGGGATCGTTTCGGCGCCCAGTTTCGGCACAGCGGGAGTCAGGTTCGGAACGCGGGTGTGTCAGTTTCGGGGGGCGAGGTGGGCAATTTCTGTCCGATTCTTGAAGGTCTGGGCCTGAAACTGACCATGGCGTGAGTCCGAAACTGACCATGTCCTGATCCGAAACTGTCCCGAAACTCTGCCCCGAAACTCAGCACCGAAACTACGAAAACCCTGAAACTCACAACTTCCATGGCAAGCTGTTCTCGCATACAGAAGAAACTCTCCACAGTGATCCGAGCAGGTCATGCTGAGGTCCGGGGGTTGACTCCAATCCCACGACACCCTCCGCGAACCTCGGCTTCGGAATCCTCCTGCCAGGGCGACGGCACACCCCAAAAACTGGCATGGACAAGATCAGATCGTCGTAAACGAGCACAACTGGAAACGATGCAGTCAAGGGGATGCTACACAATGGGGCGACTTTGACTGACTGAGCCAGCGGGATGCAAAGGGCACCCTATGAGTACGGCCTGGAGACCGGCTGCACTACTACCGGCCTACCGGCCCTACCAATCTGTCAAGTATTAAAATCGACTCGAGGCCCGAGGCCTCGACCTCGTACACCCTTGCGTGCAGATGCGTGCAGCACAGCCTAACATCCGGCCTTTCCCAACTTCGGCGACGAGGCACTGAAGGGAGAAGGGGAGGTCGGACTAGCGCCACCTCAGGAACAGAGGTTTTGGGAAATGCAGTTTCCAGCGACCCCTGCTTCACGGCGTTTGGACTCCATGCAGCGCAGAAGTCGTCTACTCGTTTGGCGTCTCTCGATGACTGCTTCCGATTCGCAGGCGCGATTTGCAAATCAGATCACAAATTAAAGCCATTCAGCCCTCAAGCTTGAAATTCCGCCATCATGAAACCCAACCAGTAAGCGATTCACTCAGCGAGACTTTCCGCGTTCGTCGTGATTCAATTGCCAAAAGCACGGAATTCGCAGTACAAGAGCCACAACAATGACGAGTGCAACTTTCACAACGACATTAGTGCCATTAGTTCCATCCTGAAAGGCTGTCGGGTGAGCACAAAACATCCTTTGACAAGTATGGTATGCATAATCGAGCAGAAACCCACCTCGCATGGCAGCCAACTTGGCCTTTTTCCTGCCGGCGGTTCTGTGTAGCAATGGGGGTGTGCTGAGTTCTAGAGACAGACGAGCCGGATTTTTTCGTACCCAGATGTCAGAACACATCAGAGCTGAAAGGCATCTGAGTCTCACAGCAAGCCCGCTTGCGGGAAGAGCATGCAGAGCAACATCAAGAGACTCGCAGCGCCAGCCACGATGGCAGGGAATTGGACATGAAAAACAAAACCATGTAGATGGATGGATCCCGTCCTGAGCTTCACTTCACCTTCTGGACAAAGATGGCAGTATCCGCCTAAGGCCCCAGGCCCGACATTGCCAAAACCGGACGCTCGGACGCAGAGGGCCCTTGAGGTCGCCGCATTCTTTTCCACGCAAGCAGCCTTGGGGCTTCCAGTACCAGGCGCAGGGGTTGCACCTCAAAATCTTGCAAAGGATCGAGTCACCCAGGCACCATAAAGCCCCAAGGGCCCGCTCTCTCCCCCGCCATGGTGCCTTGATCCAGGCGTCTCTGCGCCTTCAGAGCCAGGGACTCTCGTCTAAGTCGGAGGGTGCAGCGTTCAAAGACCTCGCTTCGTCCCGGCGGGCCTGTGGGAGAGGCAAGGCCCGGGGGCTCGGAGACCTCCTGTCGAAAGCGCCCCAGTCTCTCCAAGGCCGCTCCAAAGATGGCTTCCCGTCCCCGGCCTTGTCGTTCTCCGAACTTTGGGCTCCAGCTTCCTTGAGAGCTTTCCGGGCTACAGCCAAAGCAGCGAAAGCGCTGGGCGTGGAATCTGGAATCGCTTTGAGGCTGTGGCGAATCTTAAGTGTCGAGAGGCCAAAGGAAGCTTTGGTCCAGCCCTCAGATGCTGGCTTTCTCTCAACGCACTGCTCTGCAACACAGCCCTGCTCCTGAAACCGGTCTCCATTCCAAACCATTCTGAACTTCCCCTTACTAGGGGCTGCGGAAAAGGTGGCTTCGATGATATTGTGAGGTTTTAACCTGGGTTGCATGCGCCTTCCTGTAAAAAGCAACAGACCGAACCTGTGCTGATGCTGCTTCAACCCCTTCGTCTGTATAACAAGGAGGCTGCAACTACCGAGTATAGTCAGCCAGTCCTAGTTCATACTACGAGTAGTTCGCAGGCAATCGAGGGCCCGGCTCAGACGGCTCGGCTTGATCGGCAGGTGAAGAGCTTTGCTTGTCCTTGCCAACTCAGCTTGTGTGATCTCTACTCCAAGGAGAGACTTGTCGAATTTTCGATCTGACCGAGCGAACTCAGCAGCCAGAAAACCGACACGCAGTGCAGCGTCCTCACTGTCGAACGAACTGAACATCCGCCTGACAGACAGGCTCACCCTGTAATTGACCCTGGTTCAGCTCGAAACCATCTCAGATCATCTCAGATCCAGGCCTTGCCAGGCCCAACATCTCCTGTGCTCAGGGTCGGTAAATACGTGTTCGGACTCAGGGTAACTGCAAACCATTATTCTGCACCATGCCAAAACCGCGGCAGACTCAACAGTGAACTTGAATCCAGGCGTGCGCATGCATATCTGCAATCGTGGACGGTAGGAGGAACAGCTGAGCTAGATGATCCTGGCCACTGTCATCTTGTGACGACGCAATCGCCGCATTTACTACATGTAGCATCCCATTGAAAACACCATCTGAAGCAACGCAGGTCCCTCGTTGGCAAACCGCAGTGCCAATGCCCACAACCCTTCACTCCCAAGACTGGCAAAGCTCCTGGCCTATATCTGCTCTGACTCTGCCAGTGGAGGAGCGCGGATTCACTGTCGCTGCTCCAATCCACTGGGTCAGGTGTTTTCGCTTGAGCCGGCGAAAGCTGAGGGGAGTCTCACCTGACGAACATAGGACTAAGAGAGCGCCTCTCCGAGAGTTCGGCTGACTTGCAAGGGAACAGCTGGATGTTCAAAATTTCAAAAGCAGCGCTGAGCGCTGAGCCACATACTTTAGGCACTTTAGGTCCCCATCTCTAACAGCTGCCTACTCGCGCTCCGCAGATAAAGCTTCTTTTCGGATACCGTGTCACAAGGTGAGGATTTCGTTAGAGAAATGCCAATGCTGGGCCACCTCCCCCTATCGCATTCACCAAGTGGTAGAAGCAAACAACCCAATCAGCATGCCATGTCCACTGCATTCATACTAGCCACAAACAATCTCTCGTTCGGACCTGAAGTCAACATGCCGCACAGGACTTGCATTCCGTCGACTGAAAATACCAGGCCAGGCACTCTGTGCAGGATCGGCGGCCCATGCAAGCACGCTGCAGGGCTGATAATTTTATGTGTTGGCTTGAACTTCATCATGTGGCATCAATGCCAGCGCTTGGGTAGGCTAGCGAGTAGCTACCCCGTAGGCTGCTGGAGAGGCTCGCTAGGGAACCAAGCTTCGACTGCATTGACCAACGATTGGCACCAGCTGCGGCGGCGCACGAGCAATTCGAAATACCCTGCGGCAAAGTCTCAGGGATCGGACATGAAGCATGACAAGCCCCCCTCGAAGGCTCGAAGCCTAGGTGCCTTTTGTCCGCACATCAGGCCGTGGAGGCCTCGCGAGGCCCTGTACAGCTGGCCTCATGGTAGGTTTTTGATGCACTGAGCCCTTGTGGATCCAGGATCTTACTGCTGTGGCCGATGGCCTTCTGGAATTCTTTCGGAGCTTGGAGGGCTCAAGTTTGCAATCGGAATCATGCAACGAGAAGCCGGTGGCCACGCTGGCACAGCAGCTGAACGAACAGAATCGAGGAAGATGATAACTAGCTCACAAACCTCGATCAGACGCCTGATTCACGGCCCCCCCATGCTGGAATGCTGAAGATCTGAAGGACAATGCGCGATTGCGACAACCCGGCAAGAATCAAAACTCTGTGAGACTCGAGGGCTCCCCAACTTGGAGTGCCCTCCTAAGCCGAGAGCATGCTCGCCAAGTGCATTAACTGGAAGGAAGGCTCACTTTCACTTGCCTTTGTACTCTTCGATGGTCTTCCGAATTTCCTGGAAGAAGAGCTCCCCTCCACTCCCCTCACTCGAATATGAAAAAAGCGTGCTCGACAGGCTTTATAGACTCTGCACACCGGGGCTCGGACTGCCAAAACCAGGGGCTGCAGCCCTTGGCCGGCGGGCTTCACGAAAGCATCCAGAACCTGCAGAGCTGATCACATGGAGGAGCTGAGCCCGGGCCTCTCCATATCAAAACGGGGCAGAGGCTTTGGCCGTGGCTTTGCGCTTCAGGTGTGCACTCGGGCTCATGACTTCGCGGAAGAAGTGCAGTCAAACTGTGGGAGCCTCCCGAATGGCTGGCGGCACATCGGCTGCAGGCTCGTTCCTCACCTCGCCAGCCATGACTCGCGAGAACATCTGCTGCAACTTCGCACAACTCATGCCATAAGCGCAAGCAGCTCCTCATAGCCAAGCTGAAGCTCGTTGCTCTACCCAGCCCCAACTTGCGCTGAACGATTGATTGACTTAGAAAGCGAGAGGTCCTCGGGATCATCGCCATCGCTCGTGACCTTTCCGGCAAAACTCTGGAGAGCTCAAAGGCTCTATCCTCCAGACTTCAGCAACTCCAGTCTCACACCACAACTCGGAGCATTCAACTGCTTAAGATTCCTTCATTGTCTAATTTTGTTTGTTGTTCGACCGTTGGTCGGGAATGTCCCAAACTTTCGCCGAAAAACCGTGCGGGTTGGGACAACATCCGGACCCGGCCGGTCGCCTCAGTAAAGGCCAGCTTGCCTTTACCGGAGGAGTCCCCAACCTGCCATCACACAAAGAGCTCCAAATCTACGCCGTTTCCTGTGCAAGGCTTTGGGGTGATGTAATAAACGTCAGACACCATGTCGACAGCTGGCTTTAAGGCAACAGGCACTTCGCAGATGGCAAACACTCAAAAAAATCGTGAGCACAGGTATTGCCAAGCTCCGGAAACCCCCTCCCTGGTCCCTGAACTGGGAAAGCTCAATGCATCCGATGCTTTGGCCCTTCGCCCAACCTTAGCCTCGTACTCCACATTGAACGAGACGTCCATGAGGTGCCTCCAAACGTTCCCGACTGGCCAGAAGGTGAAGTGTTGGATAGCGCTCACTGGGAGCTGGACTTGCTTCAAGACTTGCATAGCGACTGTACAAAAAAGTCACTCGGCATTTGTCGAAGACCTTTGCCGCCAAAACAAACCCTGTCGGCGAGCAGATGGCGAGGTACGACTAGCACGTGAGAGGCCAACGTACTGGATGCCGCTGACTTGGAGTGACGCCGTTGCTGCCAGTGATCCTTTAATTGGCTTTCCAAAGCTCCTCCCTCTAATTGAAATTCGCGCCTGTCTTTGCATCTGCCGGCTCAATGTATCTCTTCATATGCTTTCTCTTCGATAGGGAAGTCCGGAGTTCTTGTAGGACGACGGACCGCGCTTAATTGAAGGAGCATCCGTGATCTCAACTTCAGACCTGCGATCAACCTCGGAATTGAAACGGGCACCCTTGAATTGAAAATCACAACTCAACTCAACCTTGGACACATTGGTGCCTTTCGCTGATGGGGCACCCATGACCTGAAAATCAGAACTCCTTGGAACTCCTTGGACTCGGAGAGTGGAGCTTTGAACTGATGGGGCGCCCATTGCTCCATTACTTTAACATCAGAACTCTTATCTTATCCACCTTGGATTCAGAGGATGGAATCTTGCACAGCGGCGACCTGTATCGCAAGACCAGAACTTGTTACTTTAAACTCAATCTTGGCACGCTTCTGTTCTCCAAGCTCGGCGCTCCCTGCGCTGCCGAAAACCCTGGCTTTTACCGACCGCGATAGCGGCAACGAGGATTGGCCTCGGACCTCCTCCATCGTGCTACGGCTTATCGCAAATCTCCTACTCAGCTTGCTGCCAAGCGCATCTTTCTCCTGAGACTCTAAAGAAAGTCTCTAAGGATCCCGAAGGTGTGTTCACACATTCACCAGCTCTGGCCAAACCAGGCAACACTGCAAACCTCTACAAACGCACGCAATGACGGCATGACTGTCATTGCGGGCGTAGGCTGATGGCCCCAACTCGGTGTGCAGCCTCCGCTTCCCCCTGGAGACGGAGATGGAGCAGTCGCCCTTCAGATCCGCCTTGGCTCTGCAGAGCACAGCGGTTGTCGATGAGGAATGTATGTGTGCGTGCCCACGCACAATGTCGGCAGTTCCCCAGCTCACAGCATGAGACAAAGAAAAGTCTGCCTTCCTCACCCACACAAGCAGATGCTCTCGCTTTCTGCGATGCTCAAATCTCATGTTCGTCATCATCTGGACTCACATTCGAGAGTGCTGGCACTAATACCGGTTCTACAGAATGCATTTCAAGTCTTGGTCTTGCTAGAGTCGGACTCAGGAGGAAGCTAGATGCCTACTATGTGGCAGGACAGGAACGATCCATGCTTAGAAAGTCCAAGACCGCTGCCACAGACATGGTGGAAATGTGACCTGCCAGGCTAAAAAAGCAGCAGAACAAAGAGGCAGCTTCTCGTGCTTGCCACCTCATATGAAAGCACGTGGACTCAGCATTTAAATGCTTTCGGTGCCCTCAGCACCAAAACGACATGTGTAGGCTCAAGGCCAACCACCAAACTATCAACACATAGAACACACCCACGGAGAAGTGGCGAAAGACAATATCCAACGGTTTTTGCCCTTATCTTCCAATCCAACGCGATTATGTAAAAGTGCAAATCGCACTCCGATCTTTTGCTCAGGAAGGGCTGCACACGTTCGCAAGATTCAGTGCTGATGCCTCTGCTCTATTGGCAATGGCGCTGTACGTAAGGACTCCGGAAGGGCCTAAGGAGGCTCGGGAGGATTTACACGCCTCCTGTGGAACTGCATCTTGATGCGGCTCCACATAAAATCATCTCTGGCCTCTACTGAACTCCCACTGGGACTGGAAGCATTGCTTGCACGCTGCCCTTCCGGTCTGAAGTGCCCTTCGAACACTCATTCGGGAAACCCTTCGAGTCCTTCGAGCACATGCCAGGTCGCCACAGCCCTCCTTGTGGTAGGCATACCCGTGTGAAGAGATCCACACCATCTCGGTGAGATCTTCCTCCAGAAGAAAAGTCTGCGCCCAGCGCAGGAAGTTCCCTCTCTCACGTGCCTGGTCGATCTTGCGGCTGACTCTAGTAGAGGTCGAGGAACTCGGCACCGGAACTGGCATGGAGGTGTCCACTCTCGAGGACGTGGCTCCCGTAGGCCGTGCCTCTGTGCTGCTGCTTGTCGCCTGCCCGGCTGTTGTCGTAGCCGGCTCAAGCCCTGCTGCGGTAGCGACGTCACCCCCAGCATGGGCAGCACATGCTCAGACTCGCATCCCTGTAGGCTCGTTGCCGCCAGCAGCTGCACCAGCCTCACGATCGTGCCGTTGCTGCGGTCCCTGGCCCTGGCTCGGCGCGAGAGTGCCTAACGGCTTCCTGCCTCACCAACTTCTTCACGAGGATGCTCTCGGAGGTGGTCTGCGTCAACGCGACCAGCTCGGCCTCGCCACTGCTTAGCGTCACCACCTTCTGTCCCCGCACAAACGAGTAGGCGAGAGCTTGGCCAATGAAGCTTTGGCCGGACGATAGGCTCTTCCTGGTGGGTCGTTGGCGAAGTTGCTGTCGGAGAAGCCTTTGATCAAGTGCGCCTCCTGGGGGGCATCCTGCTGCATCACGGAGCGGCCGGGCCGGAGCCTGAGGTTGACGCCATACCCAAGAAGGTAGCCGATCAAGTGCCTCAGCAGCTTGATCGCTCGCTCGGTGGGCGCGGAAGCCTTGCCGGACAGGTACTCCTAGCGGTCCAGATCTCGCACTCTTCAGTCTAGCGTTCTCACGTTGAAGCTCCTGAATCTGCTGTAACATGGACTGATTCGCAGCAACCGGGCCAATCGAAACAACGACCGTAGCCAGCTCCTTAGTCAACTCTTTGATGGCGTTGTAGCGATTATCCCACAGCCCCGGAAACATGTTCTTAGTCATGTAAGTCAGCTGTACCCTGAGCGGAATTGTCACCTCTCAACGATCTCATCAATGTCCCTGCTGCGATGGCTTCCTGTCTCGATTTAAATGACTCCCACACTGTATGTCGGCCATTGGCTAACGAACGAAGGCCCCAATTGTTTTTGCCACCTGTCATGGCCTGAGCGAGGCGAACATCAAAAATGTCCATGCCGTCAATCTGTAGGTCCCGGGTACATTTGTTCGAAATCACCTGACGGGGCAGGTTGCGACCGTATTCTCGATTGCTGTCATACTCGGTGGGGGTGGATTTCCAGGACCTGGGTAGCTCCAACGAATCCTGTCGTCGTTGATGCTGTGACGGCCTGGATCTGCTACGGCCCCTGTAGTTCCTGGTGCGACCGCGGCTTCGGGACCTGGAGTCATCTCTGCGTCCCTGACGAGCCATGCTGCGAGTTCTTTGCTATTGGGCACCTGCAGTCTTTGAACAAAACCTGACAGGAATCACTCCTGCCAGCGTTTGTGGCAACATGTTATGACAGGAAACGACACAGTAAGCTCGCAAACGGCAGTCCGACCTTGGCGATTTTGGCAAAACATGATGAGCGGCTCTGATCGGTCGGTCGCATCGTCTGCGACAAATTATACCTGTCCTCCCGCTTTAAGCGTTCATCGAAGGGTGCTGCTTGACTGGGGCAGCATGGGTGGGCCCGAGCTGAAAAATCGGCCTTCCGAGATGATCCCTGAGCGGCTGAAACTGCTTCTTGACTGCAATCACAAAGCTGGTGACAGTGGTGAGGTCTGAATGCAACAGTCACTTCTTGTCACGTTTGTAATGAACTGCAGCGTGAATCATGCAGGCTTGCTGTGCTTCCTGTCCCCCTCCTGACTCCAGGACACAATGGGCAGCAGGTGTCATGACAAACCCATGAATCATGACTGGACATTGCCACTTGCCAGATTGCACGACTCGATCAAAGATCTGCTGCAAACTGCCTTCGTCCGACCAGTTGGTGGCCTGGCTGTAATGTCCCACAGCACCTGGTCCATCCGCTAGGGTGGCTGGAGCAAGATAGCAGCTGTTCATGATTCCCTCAGCGCCTGCAGTGTTAGTACCATGTGCAAAGAACAACGTGTATCGATGCACCGCGGGATCGTCAGCTTTGGTACTGAAAGGCTCGCGAAGGTAGTGAATCCAGAACATGTGCTGTTTGGATTCCATACAGGCCGCATGCGAAAACAGAGTTTCTTTGTTGCCTGTATATGCCTGCATCACATTCGCCAACAACGTCCACTCCATGATTGGAGGCTCTTTGATGTTAGCTTTGTGATAGAGGCGAGTGAGGTACCTGGCATTCCTCTCGATCACATCAGGATGATTCGGCGTGATCTTCAGTGGCTCTGCCCAGCTGACAAGCTTAACAGGCATTGCACCGCCGATAGTATCTTTCTCAATGAAGTGCTCCGTTTCAAGATGCTGGCTGCTCTCACGCAATCTGGGGTCCGATGCCAGTCGTAAACCTGCAGAGGGTTCTGGCTTCTTGGCCAGCTTGTCTGTCGGGGCCTGTGCCTGAAACCCCCGCGGAGTTTTGTCCCTGCGTGATCCGTAGCCCTCGATACGAGGAGATGACCCTGGCGTCTTCACCGCAGGATATGCTGAGCTAGCCTGATCAGAATACATGCTGTGAATCCCAACATCTTCCTGTTCTCCGATAGGGTCCTGTGCTAGCACGGCATCTAAAGCACCGCCCATTGCTATCCTGTCAACACTGGAGCCTCCGGAAGTCTTGCCCCTTGCTTGACGGCCGATGGAACCGGGTGCCTTAGATGCGGGTGGTACTCTGCGCTGCTGCCGTTTCTTCATGGGTCTCGGATCCTGAAAGTCTGTTGACGAGGCTGGCAGAGTAAGTTCAGGGAACTCTGCGTCTGACGAGCTCGAAACAGGAGTGGTGGGCGAGCGCCGGAGCTTCGAAAGAAATAAGGTGAAAGATGCACACCTGTTGCAGTCACATCCACTCCGGACACACTGGACTCCGAATCTGAGGCGGCCATGCTGTGGTTGAGTTCTACAACTCTAGGCAACGTGAGCTCACAGCCGAACACAGCACTCTGCCGGACATTGAGATGCACTCTGACCTGAACTCATGCTCGGCTGTGCTTTCAAGTCCGTGTCTGAGCACATCCGTGGCGGTACCTGAAGAAAGAGAGAAACTGCCTGACTCCGGTGCAAAGTTTTGCTCTTCGAGGCTTGCTCGTCCAAGTACTCGGTTATTCCACATAGTGGAACTAGGCGAGCTCCATGACGGAGCTCTCGCCGACCGGCAACAAGACCATCACACGGAGAAGTGGCGAAAGACAATATCCAACGGCTTTTGCCCTTATCTTCCAATCCAACGCGATTAACCTCAGTATGATGAAAGACCTGTCGGGATGCATGATCTTGATCTGCAGCGGAATCACAGACAGGACGGAAACTATGTACAGCGAGGATGCTAGATGCGGTGTACGCTCATCGAGCAGGTACACACCGGTGGACAACCGATGCTTCCCCCACCATACCACAGCTTCGTTGCGTCAGGTAGGTATGGTGGGCCTGACGCCCCTGCTTTCGAAACAGAATGAAATCAGCAAGTCATCGCCAGAACCCTTAGCTTAGAATCAGGGTGTACACACACACACACGAAGTTGCACGTTACCACAATTGCCGATGCGACAAAAGAAGCCCAAACTAAAAGGGCTGTCTCAGTCATTAAGGCTGCTGTAGTAGAGAGCTAAGCCTTCAAATGAAGCATGAACTGTTGAACAGCACAACAGGATCCCCAATGACGACGACGACGACGACGCTCCTACCTCTACTACCGCTCCTACCACGACTGCCACGAGCTGCTCCTGCTCCTGCTCCTGCTCCTGCGGCTGCTCCTGCGGCTGCTCCTGCTGCTCCTGCTGCTCCGCTGCTCCTGCTGCTCCTGCTGCTCCTGCTGCTCCTGCTGCTCCTGCTGCTCCTGCCGCTCCTACTGCTCCTGCTGCTCCTGCGCTCCTGCTGCTCCTACTGCTCCTACTGCTCCTACCGCTCCTACTCCTACTACTCCTACTACCCCTACTACTCCTACTACTCCTACTACTCCTACTACTCCTCCTACTACTCCTACTACTCCTACTACTCCCACTACTCCTACTACTCCTACTACTCCTATTACTCCTACTACTCCTACTACTGATACTACTTCGCCTACCCCTACTACTACTACGCCTTCCTACTGCTCCTACTGCTCCTACTACTCCTACTACTCCTACTACTCCTACTACTCCTACTACTCCTACTACTCCTACTACTCCTACTACTTCCTCCTCCTCCTCCTACTCCTACTCCTACTCCTACTCCTACTCCTACTCCTCCTCCTACTCCTACTCCTACTCCTACTCCTACTCCTACTCCTACTACTACTACTACTACTACTACTACTACTACTACTACTAGCCACCCCCCCCNCCAGAGGTGTGTTCTTTCTGGCAGTCAGTGGCAAATAAAGGGGACTCGTATGAGTGGATGGCTTGTGGCCAGACGACCTCTACCAAGGAGTCCCAGGACGCTTTGGTGTGTCGATTACACAGCGCACAGAAGCACGTAATTGAAGAACGTGATTGAAGCATATAGTGGCCTGTAGTCGGACAGTCGATCACTTCCAGACAGCCCTAGTGCAATGCAGTATCGCGGCTGAACACCAAAATGCCCTCGACAACATCTTCTCCCACGCAATCTGGATTTTGGCATTGCACTTCCACGTACCTGTGCGTCCGCCACGGTGCTGTTGACCGTTTCGTGTTTGAAATGGCCACCAGCGAGCACCTAAAACACCTTCGAGTGAAGTACTTGCTGTAGGCAAAAAGGAACGGCATCTGAGAAGACAGAATCCTGGGTCTCCGCATGCAAGTCACCCTCCAAAACAGACTCCGCATCGACAATGCCAATGTGCGCCATCCAGGTTGACCGCGGAGTTTCCCCGTAGCTCATGGCTCAGTTATTGTACAGCATCTTGCTGATAAGATTTGCAAGCTGACTCCTGGAGCTACGTTCCCGTCTGACCTCGATCCCGGAAANGGTTGACCGCGGAGTTTCCCCGTAGCTCATGGCTCAGTTATTGTACAGCATCTTGCTGATAAGATTTGCAAGCTGACTCCTGGAGCTACGTTCCCGTCTGACCTCGATCCCGGAAACAAAAGTAGACCCGCAGTGACAAAGCCGGGCCATGTCTGCGTACATCTGTAGCCCGACCTCGTTTTGCAGCGAGAATCCTGCATGTTCTCTGCCAATGGTTGTGTGGGATGAAAACGAAGCAGCGCCTGCACCGTATTGCACTTGGTCATAAGTGCCGGTAGGCGTCAACGAAGTTGATATACCTTTCTTTGGGTAGGGCAGCGAGTCTCACGAGCGGTTTTCCAAACTCAACATGTTGCCTTTGGTTTCTTTGCCAAATCCGCGCAACTTATCTTGGGAGTCCGTACGAAGTTTTTCTTTTATACATGCACCATGATTTTCCCTTTTGATTTCGTAGGTGCTTTAGTCATTTCCTGTTCTCGCGAATACGTCTTCTCATGAGGACACGTTTGGCCCGCCCGCAGCATGCGACTCAAGTGCGGGCCTTCGCAAATTCTTTCTTTCGGGGCGGGCCGGCCATGGACGGTGATCTTAACGATCTTGAGGGCCTCTTTCAGGAAGAGGCAGACGTGGCCGCCCTTCGTGCTCTGTGGTCTTACCTGGAGCCCGCTGATAGGCTTGCTTTGCTGGCAGTTTCTTGGTATCTCAGTACGGGGTTCCATCGATTGCTAATTTTGCTGGCTGTCCGTGGTTACTTTCCATGAGCCTTCTTTCCGATGACAGCGCTCCGGGCTCGCCTGTCTCAGGGGGGCAGGCGGCAGACTCGCCCGGTCTTCCTGAGGACTCGGACGGCTCCTGGGTCCGGCCCTCGTCGGTTGGCCCAGAGGCCCCTTTTTCGAAGGCGGGGACCTCGTCGGCATCCCTGCATGCATCAGTGCCTGAAGCTCGCACCCATGGCCAGAGGACTTCTTATGACAACTTCTTAGCCTCTGCGATAAGCAGCAGCATTTCTGAGGCCTCACCGAGGCTTCCCTGGGAACATGGCATCTGGGCATCCTCGCCGGCTTACTTGAGGCAACCTTTCAAGTACCACTCTGTGGGCATGGGGGATCTTTTTGTTCCTGCTTCTCAGCCTGCGGTTTTGGCCCCGGTATCCGGACTGGGCCATTCCTACCCGGATTTCGTGAAAAAGAGACTTCGTCTCGGGACCCTTCATCGTGATGAGTGTGAAGTGCGAACGCTACAGCTCAGGAAGCTTCGAACGATTGTCTTGCAGGAGCCCACATCTTCGGAGCTTGGGTGTGCTCTGGTCAATGCAGCTGGAGCCTTGCAGGATGAGGAACTCGTGGCTCGCAGTTTCAGGGATGCTTTTATGTCTAAGAGTACTGGCACCCTAATCAAGTGGGTTACTTCGTTGTGGGGTCTCTGCTGCTTCCTTAACGACAAGGGAGTGGCCCCTCTGAACTTCAGGGAGGACTTGCTCTACGAGTATCTGAGTGCCATGCGTGATCATAATCGAGGAGCCACCGCGGCATCAGCCCTGCTCTCAGCCATCAGGTTCATTCATGGTGTCGTCAAGATTAAAGGCCTTCCGAAGGAGATGGAATTCTCCGCCAGGTGTGATGGTCTTGCTCGTGGTGAAATGGCCCGTAAGCGGCCAACCAAGCAGTCCGAGGTTCTCACTTCGGACCAGGTGTGGGCCCTCGAGAAACTTGTGGTCGAGACTGCCCCGAGCGTCGAGTCGCTTGTTGGCGGGCAGGTTCTTTTCGCACTTTACAGTTGCGCGCGCTGGGACGACTCGCTTCACCTTTCGGATATCGTTCTCTCTACAGCAGGCCGTATTTCTCTTGTGGAAACTTCGACCTCAAAGCACAAAACTTCACATGCTGCTCGAGACAAGTCGCTTCTGCTTCCCTTAATCTGCCTTGGGCAAGGTCTATATGAAAAGCCATGGGCGGATGCGTGGCTAGCATCCGGCAAACATGTCGGCATTGACTCTTCAGGTCCGTCCCTCCCTACCTACTGCGAGAGGACGGGGTCTATCGGTTCCGTGCCGATGCCTTCGACTGAGGCGACCTTGTGGATTCGTGAGTTGCTTTGCAAGGCGGGCTGCATGCCTGGCGAGGTAGAGGGCATCACCAGTCATGGGCTGAAGGCTACGCTCCTCTCCTGGATAAGTAAGCTGGGCGGGTGGTCCGAGCGTGATCAGAAGCTTATGGGTCACCACTTTGACAGAGAATCTCGCTCAGTTCTTGTCTACAGTAGGGACAGCTACACTCCCCTTGCGGTTCAGACACGGAAACTCCTTGACAAGATCCTTGATGGCTCCTTCTCTCCCGATCGCGGAAGAGCTCGCAGCGTCTTAGAGCTGCTGGGCGAGACAACAGGTGGTGAGGGCGACGACATTGCCATCGACTATGAGCCCTCGGAGTCCGGCTCCGAGGCGGACCTAAGAGATGTTAACCCTTCGACTGCTTTTGACCTGAGGGGCGGGGGAAGCTTGGCCATCCCTGAATGATTGTCTTCGGTATCTGCTAGGCATCTATATGTTCACAATATTTCCGGCATCATGCATGCAAGCCTTGATCTGCAGAAGCTTCTTTGTGGGCGAGCGCTTAACAGCCATTACACCTGCCTAACGGATGTCCACTCGCAAGAAGGGGATCTGCAAGCTTGTAAGCATTGCGGCGCCGTCTACTCCAAGGACTGATTCGAGTGTGCTAGCCAAGACAAAAAGTGAGCCGGTGTGCCTGTGTGCCGAAATCGTTGCGGGTCGTGCACCCGCTTCTGCACCCCGCGTGCAGTGATGTCTCGGCCGGCCTTTGTGGAGCGGGGCCTCAGCAATCGCGCTGCTGATTCGAGAGCCCTACGTCGTGTCGTTCTCCGGCATACGGCGCCGCCGGGAGTTCGCCAACGATGGGGAACCAAGTTCCCCGGCAAATACAGTGGAGCTTCGCCCAGTGGCGAATCGAGAGCTCCTCGTTCAATCTTGCTGGAGCCTCGCAACCGTCGTGCGAAACCGGAGCCCCGGCATCGTGTCGTCCTAAAATACTNCCAGTGGCGAATCGAGAGCTCCTCGTTCAATCTTGCTGGAGCCTCGCAACCGTCGTGCGAAACCGGAGCCCCGGCATCGTGTCGTCCTAAAATACTGCGACTCTGCTTCGCGACCCAGCTTCGCTTTCGCTTGTTTGCTCGGATCGCTTCATCCCTGCACCCTCTGAGCAAACAGATGCCGCTTAGCTCGGTGGCTTACGAGCTTCTTGTTAGGAGGCGAGCAATGGCCACGTCGGAGCTAGACTCTGAGGTCGATTTCAAGCGGAGGGCCTTGCAGCTCGGGGTTACCCAGGCCAACATCGAGGCGGTCGTGGCTGCTGGCTTCAAGACGTTCGGTCAGTGTGCTTTCAGCGTCCCTTACCAGCCCGGTAGTGCTGACGAGAGCCCTTTGGTTGACTTGCTCACCACCTGCCTCACTCGTGAACCGGATGCCGGTCAACTCTCGTGTCTTAGGCGCCTCTGCTGGGAGTGTCATGGCCTCGCTGTACGTGACCTACGCCTTCGACAGGAGCATGGAGCTGAGGCCGTGATGAAGAAGTTGCCGACCTCGGAAAGAGTGGCTCGCTCGGAGGCTCAACGGAAGCGGCTTAATGGGCTCTCTTGGTCTCCGCACACTGAGCCCTCTCACCAACTTGTTGATCGGTTCGTCACTATGCTATGGTTGAGGAGCAGACGGTGAACTACATTCGCCCCGAGCTTTGCACGAGCGGGGCCCAAGAGACTCTTCAGGTCAAGCAGGCCAAAACCTTCTCCCTGGGCTCTGATGGGCAGCTTCGTGTGGCGAATAAGGGAGAGGACTTAGAGTGCTCGACAGCAGGCGAGTGGAAGCTTCGGATGGCCCTCCAAAGGAAGGCCCTCGCCATGGATCTGGCGAANGGCTCTGATGGGCAGCTTCGTGTGGCGAATAAGGGAGAGGACTTAGAGTGCTCGACAGCAGGCGAGTGGAAGCTTCGGATGGCCCTCCAAAGGAAGGCCCTCGCCATGGATCTGGCGAACCTCGCGAGTTTCCAGGTGACCGAAGCCTGGCACACGTACCT
Source organism: Symbiodinium sp. clade A Y106 (assembly GCA_003297005.1). Taxonomy (NCBI): domain Eukaryota; class Dinophyceae; order Suessiales; family Symbiodiniaceae; genus Symbiodinium; species Symbiodinium sp. clade A. Next base: position 40,493 of record BGNK01003883.1, read on the forward strand.
ATTCACCGTCCGGGAGCGAGAGGTCCCAAAGCATATGAGGCCGGTGACGCTCCAGCAGATCTTGGATGCTGACAAACGGTTGTGGGTTCTGTTGGCTGAGGAAGTTCGTGGAAAGATAGTACCCCGGCCCGGCGCGGACCCCATCTGTGACTCCATCATTGAAAGGCTCCGGGCTTCGAATGATGTTCTCTCCAACCTTGCCCCTCAGCCTGAAGTTCGTGTGCCTTCCGCCCCTCGGTGGGAGCCTTACGCTCCTCGGGGAAAAGGGCGGGGCAAGGGGAAGTCAAAGTCCAAGCAGTCGGCTACCGAATCGGCCCCTTCGGCTCCGAGCTTACCGGATGGTGCCCACAGCGTTACCGGGGATGGGAAGCCCCTGTGCTTCCTATACAGTCGCGGGAAGTGTTGGGCTAAGAAGAAGGCCGGCCAGCGATGCGCCAAGGGCTTTCATCTTTGCTGGTTTTGCCTCAAGAGTGTCGGCTCACGGGCTGGCGCACAATCATTTTGGGGCCTTCGCTTCCCCGGCTGCTTGGCTCTTGCCAAGCCAGTGCCTTGGTTGTGCTATATCTGGGAGTGGACGACGTCCAGGATTTGCGGCTGGTCTGCCGCGAGCTCTTTGCAATCTTTCGACAGATTCGGCAAAACTTTCATTCTGAACAGCGTCCTTTGCAGAGAGCATATTACTATTGATGGAGCCTTTGCCTCTTGAACATCCCTCGCTTGACGGGGGAGAGGGCGAGGGTGCAGTCGTGCCGGAGGTTTGTGAGATTTCGGATGGTGAGCCTAGGCCTTCTTTCCCTCCAAGTCCTCCTTCGGCTGCTGCAGGGGTTCCGCCAGGTTTGGATGACCTTCAGCATCTTTGGGATAATACTTTTGATGATGAGCCGCCGGAGGGATCCGGTGCTTTTGGAGATGATCCTGACTTTTCCTTGGTGGATCCCGGAGAGTTGGAATGGTATGGTGCTGTGCAGGACCACTCAGTGCCTGTTGATGATGGCCCTGAGGCGAGTGATCGTCTCCTTCCTGACTTTGTGCAGGACCATGGATCTCTTCCTTTTCAGGAGGCGGCTGTTCTTCGGGAGACGAAGAGGCTCCGGCTGTGTGGACCCAAGCAGCCTTGGGAGCAGGGGATCTTCGTGAACAGTCATTTGCAGATCCCGGGAGCTGATGATTATTGAATAATTGGTTCTTCAAACACGGCACTTCTTCAGTGGGCCTCAATGATTCGCTTTCCCCCCCTCAGAGGGAAGTGCTTTCGAATGTGGAAGAGCCCTCCCTTCCTTGGGTTGTTGAGCATCGCTTGAAACACTTCAGGATTCAGAAGTCTGATGACGACATCAGGGTGCAAGCGACCAAGAGGCTTCGGACTATCTTGATGTTGGATCCGCTTGCGACCGAGCTGAGAAGGGCTATCGTTTCGGACATTAATGCTTTGTGTTCAGAGGAGGAGATCGCGGCTTCTTTCAACAATGCCTTTGCTGCGAAATCTGCTGGCACCCTGGAGAAGAGAGCTGGCCACCTTAGCAGGATGTCGCGTTGGCTGATGTCTAGGGGAGAACCTCCTCTGGGCCTCACTGAGTCGCTGCTGTATGAGTTTCTGAGGGAACCTGAGTCTTCGGCAGGGGCAACCACTGGGGAGCAAATCCTTAGTGCTTTGAGGTTTCTGGATGGGACTGCGAAGTTTAGCAAGATCGCCTTGGATGAGATTTTGTCTGCGAGAGTTCGTGGTTTGGCCCAGAAAATGTTCCTGAGCAAGGAACCCTTGAAGCAGAGGCCTCCGCTGAAGGCCTGGCAGGTGCGCGCTCCGGAAGAGTTTGTTGCTGGTGCTAGCGACCGGCATGCGGTGATCGGGGGTCAGCTTCTCTTTTGCTTTCATTCGGGATGTCGGTGGAAGGACTCTTTGAGGATCAAAAGCACCGAGACTTCAGAGGACGATGAGTCTGGTACTTACTTGATCATCTCGAAGGCGCTGACTTCCAAGACTACCCGAACCGTGCAGATGAAAACTCAGCTTCTGCCTTATGTGTGCCTGGGAATGGGTGTCTTTCAATTTTCTTGGGCGCGCAAGTGGTTGGATGCAAGAGCAAAACAATCCTTGGGTGAAGATGGCTTGTTCCTACCTACTTTTTCAGAAAGGCTGGGAAAGTGGGGGCAAACCCCGATGTCTGCTTCGGAGGCTTCGATTTACTTGAGGGAGTTTCTTATCAAGCAGGGCAGCTCGGAGCAAGCTGTGGCCCAGCTGGGAACTCACAGCTTGAAGAGGACCTTGCTCATGTGGGCAGGGAAATCTGTGATAGTCAAGTTTTCAGGTCGTGACCGGCGGCTACTTGGACATCACTTGGATAAGGAGAATAAGTCCATGGTCATCTACAGCGTCGAAGCCTTTCTTGATTTGTATGGTCGCGTCAAAGCTCTCTTTGAAACCATTGCCTTAGAGACATTTGATCCGGATGCCCCGCCTGCTGTCAGGGTCGCCCAAGCAGCCGAGACATTCAGGTCGGAACCAGTGGCTGGTGATCGTGTGCGTGCTGGCCGAGGTGGAGGTGCAGATGGCGACCCAGGTGGCAGTGATGGCTCAGGGGATTCGGGCTCTTCTGAGGGAGATGACGAGGAGTGCGATGCTGCCGGTGACCAGGGAATCGTACTGCCTAGGACAGAAGGCCGCCCTCCTTTTGAGGGCGTAGATTGGGCAGCTTGCCTGACCCACCGGAGGTCTGGCATAACACATGTGAGGCAGGACGAGTCCAGCCTTCTTTGTGGACGCACGGTGACTGCGAGCTACGTTCCGGCTCGCGAGGCTCTAAGAGAGGGCTGGGATCCTGAGTGTTGCCTCCAGTGCAACCACCTTTTGCGTGATTGACTCGCCTGCAGCTTAAAGGAAGCCTTGCGATTGCAAGTGGTGCGGGCAGGGCCCGGATGACACATCTTGATTTGGGCGGAGCGCGGGATCCTCCCGGAAGTCGCTCCGGCTTCCTCTGTACTGTTTATGATGCTTGTGATATAAAGTTGGAACGCGGCGCTGCCGGATGCCGTTCCCGAGGGGACAAATTTCCCGTGATGAGCTGCTGGCAGGGCGCGAAGAGTTCGGATACGCCCGAGATGCCTTTTGGAAATTGCAGTGCACATTGATACTATTGTGAAGAGCAGGGCGGGTCGGCATTGAAAGTTACCGCCGACGACTGTGAATGGGCCCGAGGAGACTTGTTGCTAGTCCGGTTTTGTGCGATGGCTGGGGCTACGCTTGATAGTGCAGCTGCCGAAGATCGGGCGCGAAAGCTTGGGCTCAGTGAAACAACTTTGAGGGAGCTGAAGGAGCATGGTTTTGCGACGTTTGGATCCCTGTGCTTCGCGGTGACTTCGAACCCGGCCAACTTGGATGATGCGGCGGTGGACAACTGGGTTGGACGGATCTTCAACTCGGCGCCGCCCTCGGCCTACCACATTCGTCGACTGATGTTCGAGGCCCAGAGCTTGAACGTTGCTGACTTGCGTGCTAGGGTAGACCCACCTTCGGAGAGTGCTGTGGTTCGGAAGTTGCTGCCGAGAGGGCAGCTAGAGAGAAGGCGCAGGAAACCAGGCTCCAGATTGTCTTCAGTCCCGAAACTTCGCCTTCGAACTCCCTTGTTGACATCTTCGTTGACATGCTTGAGTCGGGGGTGCTTTCTTACATCGAGCCGGACAAGTGCACTTCAAGGGCTCAGGAGATTCAATCTGTGAAGCGAGATCGAAGCATTCAGGTTGAGGGAGATGGGCGGCTACGAGTCGCCAACAAACATCAGGACCAGACATGCGAAGTGAGCACGGATGCTCGGCTTCGCGCTGCATGGCGAAGGAGATCCTTGGCTATGGACCAGGCTGGGCTGTGCACTTTCATTGAGATTGAGCGATGGATTGAGCACCTCTTTAATCTTCAGTGTCGAGAAGTTCCAAAAGGTTGGACCCCGCTGACCTTGCATCAGCTGATTGCTGCTGACAAAGCTCTCTTCATTCATGCATCGGAGAATCTTGCAGGAAACCTGGTGAGTGTTACGGGAGCTTCGAAGCCCTTTGATCTACAGATCAAACAACTCATGTATGCCAATGAGATCGTCCAGCATTTGACTCTCTTGCCAAGCCTCAGCCTCCACATGCCCCTCCTTCTTATGGCAGTCAGGACAGAGATTCGGGGAAGGGCAAGGGCAAGGCGGGCAAGGGCAAGGGTGGCAAGGCAGATGCTGGCAAAGTTACTTTGCCACAGGGCTGCGTGAGTAAAACCGACAAGAACAAGCCGATTTGCTTTGCGTTCAATCGTGGGAAATGCTAGAAGAAGGGGGTCCGATGCGCTCGGGGCCTTCATGTATGTTGGAAGGAGGGTTGCTACAGAAGCAAGCCTTTTCATGAATGTACCCATCAGGGTTGACAGGAAGGGTGTGAGGATGTGATGGTCCCTGGGCTTCCTCACTCCGACCCTTCCGATTTGAGCACGGCTACCCAGGGGGGAACTTCAGATGATCCGGAGTTTCTTGCGAAGCAAATCCTCGATTCCGGGGAAATCAAACGCGAGAAAATTCTTGAATTAGTACGCAAGCTCCCAGGCCTTCGTTCTCGAAGGCAAGGTGACAATCCAACTTCGAACTCCTTCGTGACCGGCGCCTATGTTTTCAGTGGGATGACTGGTCTTTGTAACAGTTTCAAGACTTTTCCTCTTTGCAGTCGAGTGTTGGCCTCCTTTGTTCAGGGCGTCGACCCTCTGCATACCTTTTCTTTTGTGGCAGTCTTTGAGGACATCGCTGCTCCAGTGCACCGGGATGCGCGCAACGATTATGACAGCATCAATTTGATTTACGCTTTGAGTGACTTCAAGTTAGGCGGGCTCATCGTAGAACACGAGTTCGGGAAGCACGAGGCTTTCCAGGGCGATGAGCTGATTCGCGGCAAGGTTCTTCCTTTTCGTGACCGAATCATTCGCTTTAATGCTTCGAAGGTCAGACATTGGACTCAAGACTGGGAAGGACGCCGAGTTATCCTTGTGGCCTACACGGTGAGGTCTCTTGAGAGATTGAAAGCTGAGGATCATCGGGCTCTACAAGATTCTGGTTTCAGGCTGCCTCATGACGGTGCCAGCCCCACGTCCAGTCTTCAGCCTCCAACTGCCTTCGAAATTTTTGCGGGGAGAGGTTGCCTTTCCTTAGCTCTCCGTCATGAAGGGTTTGATGTCGTGTCGATTGACAAGAGATCGGGGGGATCCTTGGTGCCAATTGTCTTGTTGGACCTGGCCTCGGAGAAAGGGCAAGACATGTGTTGGGAGTTGCTTCATGCGCGACATCCAAAGTTCATACACCTGTCTCCTCCGTGCGCTACTTGTTCGATGCGACTTTCTTTTCGGTCAGCTGAGAATCCTTTGGGCCTCAAGACTGAGGGGGCCGCCAAATCTAAAGTGGAGAATGAGAATGTGATCTTACGTTTCCTTGTAAAGGTGATCGCTTGGGCTATGCAGCATAACGTTCTCTTCTCCGTGGAGGTGCCTTTACGTTCCTGGGCTTGGGCCGCTATCACTGAGGTAGTTCGTCAGGACTCTGCTACCCTTGCAAGCCGGTGGTCTGCTCTTCATGAAATTTCGTGGGATGTTTGCATGCACGGCGGCCCGCGGGCCAAAGCAATGCGACTTGTCTCGAACCAACCCGCTTTTGCAGGGCTGCAGGCTTTTTGTGATGGTGGCCATCAACATGATCCATGGATCCCCGGGAGCTTCGAGGACTGTCGTTACCCGCCGCTTCTTTCGAGTCGGTGGGCTGCGGTGATTCGGAGATCTGTGCATGCTGCTTATCCTTTTCCTAGAGGGGCCCCTCGTCTTAAGGATCTGACTTCGGCTTTTCTGGGAGTGCAGACGCGCAAAACAAGGCGGCTGATGTCGGAGTTCAAGGACTTTCGAAAGCTTTCGGCAGCTGAACCCGTGCCGGTCGGATGCAAACGACTCCTGCCATCCACCTCCGATGAAAGGGGTGATGTCGGAGCTGATGTCGGAGCTAAGTTGGGTGTCTGGCGATCCCCAACAGAGTTCTTTCAGGAGGCCATCCAGTTATCTCACCCTTTGGACTTTGAGAATCCTCTTGAGCCTGCCACGGTCCGGGCCATAGATGACATCTTTCAGAGGGACCCGAAAGCTGTGGAATTGCAGAGGAAGACCAACTTGTTGAAGGTGAAGATTCTGGCCAAAAAGCTTGAAAAAGATGAGGAGAAACTGCACAAAGGCCTTCCGGCTTCGGTGGAGAGCGTGGTGAAGGACAAGAAGATTCTGACCTTCAGGCGACTTCTTGAACAAGAAGGTTATGATGATGTGGCCGCGGCAGACATCCTTGTTGAGGGTGTACGGGTTGCGGGCTCCTCGCCTCACCCGTGCGGTTATGATCATAAACTTGTTCCTGCATCTTTGACGGAGGGGAGCTCAGGAGGACAGCTTCGTCCACGCGCAATGGAGGCTTCGAGCAGAGTCTTTAACCGAGAGCATGCACGCCACCTGAGCGAAGTCACGAAGGATGAGGCTGAGCATGGTTTCCTTGAAGGTCCTCTGACGGCTACTGAGGTGACTGAGAGACTTGGCACTTCGGAGTGGGGGATTGTTCCTCGCTTTATTTTGGTGCAGGGCTCGGAGGGCAAGCTTCGTCCGATTGATGATGGTGCGGTGTGTCAGATCAATGCAGCTTGTACTACATCGATAAGGTTGCACTTGCACGACTCAGACTACATCTCAGCTCTCGCTTTGAGCATAGCCGAAAAGGCCAAGGCTTGCGGGGGCGGTGATCTGGGCCATTGGTGCGGCAAGACTCTTGACTTGTCGAAGGCGTACAAACAATTACCGCTGAGCCCGGTGGATCGCGATTTGTGCGTCGGGTTCTACTTGAGTGAAGACGGCACACCTTATTTTGTGCCTAATTCTCTCATGTTCGGGTCAGTGGCGGCAGTGTACGCGTTCAACCGAGTGAGCAAGGCCCTCTGGTACCTCATCACCAAGCTCCTTGTGATCCCTGCTGCGGTTTATTATGATTATTACCCGCTGTTTTCTCCTCGGAGCAGCGCGGGAGCTCTGGATGGGTTTGTCTCCGAATTCTTAGATTGCTTGGGTTTCGGCCATGCGAAGACGGGGAGTAAAGGGCTTCCTTTTCAGCCTTCCTTCAACGTCTTGGGCATCAACATTGACCTGGGGCGTGTTTCGGAGGGCATTGTTACCTTGAAGAACAAGTCTGGGAGGATTGACAGGATCTGCCGTGAGTTCGACAAGATGGTGGAGGATGAGGCCTTGACCCTGCATCATTCACAAGTTCTTCACGGTTTGTTAAACTTCGCTGGCGGTTTCTACTCTGGTCGGGGAGTCAAGCATTTGGGATCGGAGCTTTTGGACTTGAGACGGCTTTCTGCGGCTCATGACTTCGCGAAGCTTCGAGATCTTGCTGAGAAGGCCAGAGAAGTGCTGCACGGTACGCCACCCCGAGAGCTTCGCTGCGACTTCATTCGTGAGCCCATCTGTGTCTGGACCGACGGTTCGTGGGAGGATGGCCAATCTGGAATTGGGGCTGTCGTGTATGATTGTCTCACACACGAGGGCCGAGTTTTCGCATCGAGCTTTATGCTGTGGTCCTTTTGAGATTCATGCTTCGGAGAACCTTCTGCAATCGCCGAGTTCTGATTTTTGTGGACAATGATGCTGCCCGCTTTTGCCTCATTAAGGGTTTGTCTCGAAGCAGTACGATGAGTTCTTTAATTGAAGCTTTTGATTCTCTGGATGGAAATGACAATGACCCGATGCTCTACTGGATCGAACGAGTGGCATCCTTTAGCAACATTGCTGATGGCCCTTCGAAGATTCTGGCTCAAGTCAGTTTTGTAGTTGGTCGTCTTTTTGCTTTGAACCGGGCCCGGGGCTCCAACAGGCTCTGTTTTTAACCGTGGCTCTCCGACGCACCGTAGGTTCTCGCGCANGATTCTGGCTCAAGTCAGTTTTGTAGTTGGTCGTCTTTTTGCTTTGAACCGGGCCCGGGGCTCCAACAGGCTCTGTTTTTAACCGTGGCTCTCCGACGCACCGTAGGTTCTCGCGCATGACATGGATCGTGGTTTACACCAGCCTCAGATGCTTCTGATTCTGAGTTGCGTGATCACTGCTTGGGTGCAGTCAGGCGCTACCATGAGCAGCAGCAAGACATGTTGGTCAGGCACCTGGCACAATTACATGACCAGCTCTTACGAAAGCAGGTCCAATGTCAGCTCGACAGGGTGGCCGAGGATACGGCC
>BGNK01003884.1:0-42774 GCA_003297005.1 Symbiodinium sp. clade A Y106
TGGCTCCACCCATTGTCCATCCAAGTAATGGTGTCAATCACTGCCGGACGTCCTCTGGGTCCAGGCACCCTAGAAAAAGGGTGGGTGCGGCCGAAGCAGGCCTGGGTGGGAATTTAGGGGATTATGAGGTATCCGGCGCTGGATTTTGACCCCAGCACCATAAGCCTTTTACTCACCTTGGGAACCCTAACCCTAAGCAAACTAGCCCAAAAGCCTTGTATAGTATGATCTTTGGGCCCGAAGGCCTTGAAATGCTTGTAGCGGAGCTGCGACTCAAGTTTTCGTCAAAACCCTAACCCTAAGGCTTTGAGGACTCATAGTTTGAGGCGTTTTGGGCTTAAAGACCATATCATATAAGGCTTTTGGGCCATTTTGAGCCTTAGGGTAAGGGTCCAAGTACTCCATATTATAGGACTTTTGGGCCTGTTTTGGGGTATTAAAAACCAGAAATAAGGACTACTTGGACCCTCAGGGAAATAAACACATCCAACACCCGACCTGAAACCCTCAACTTCCCAAAACCAGCATTGATACGACCCTAACCTTAAACACCCGCCGAGGATGCTCGAAAAGGTCCGATGCACTTTAAATTAAAACAATCGTCCTATCGTGTTCAGGGCTTGGGTCTTCGAGGGCTTAGTGGGGCCAGGAGCCAGACTCAAAATCTCGGCGAAATTGAAACCTAACAGCCCTTCCATAAACCCCAAAATTCCAAGCCTTAATATGTCTGAACGCCCTACAGCCCCACAGCCCTAGGCCTCTTCCCCAAACCGCACCCTTCTGTCCCTTCTGGTTCTAGGCACGACGTCGGAGATGAGTCGAACCCTCCATGGGCGGTAGTCCTCGGGCTGCAAGGAGCCTAACCTAGGGGCCTTAATCGCTGGAATAGGTTCTTAAACAAGGTATAAGGAACCCGCAGGAGCAATGCTGATACCTATCTATCTTTCTAGGGATCAGACTTGTAAGGGTCTAGGGCTTACGAACTTAGTTAGCATGGGTTAGACTTAGAAGCAAGACACCAGAGCCCGAAGTACTCAAGCCCTAAAATCTAAATCCTTGAGCCGCAAACCTAAACTAGGGTTCAGGGTTAACGCAAAATCCTTGGCGACTACGGCTTGAGACGCAAAGTCCTGGAAATTGCACGCTGCCTGGAGCAACAAAGCCACGATTTTTGTGTTGTCTTGCTTGATTCTGGTTTCTATAGCGCTCTGAACGCCAAACCCTAACTGAAGCCCAAACTGACAATCCCAGACCCTAACAAAACCCGAATCCTTAATCCCTGTAAGCCCGAAGTTCTAAATCTCTAACCCCAAACCCCCAAAGCTTAAAGCTTCCAGACTCTAAACCACCAAAGCCCCAAAGCCTGAACACCCAAAGCAAAAAAAACCCGAGCACACCTGAAACCTTAAACCTCCCGTAAACCCTAAAACCCTAAAACCCACACCTCCAAAACTCTGATGCCCAGAGTAAACACCAACCCTATAACCCCTAATCCCCCCAAACCCCAAAGCTTAAACCGGAGAGACCCGAATCCAGGTCCTCTACGGCCTCAGTGCGGGGCTGCAGGGACTTGCAATGATGTGCCTTGTCGGAGGTTCAAGGTTTAGGGTTTATAAGTGCTACCGGAACGTTGGGGTGCTTCCGGGTAGTCTGGGGAATTCTATGAGCTTTGTATAGTTTTGTCCTGGTTTGGCTTCGTGTTGCGGTTCTTTTCAGGGCTGCTCGCCAGGGCTCGGCTCAGGTGTAGGATCCGTGAGCTTAAGGGGCTTCGGGATCAGCTGCGTGGGATTTAGGGGCGTAGGGTTTGGGGCTTTAGTGCACTGTGATGGTTATTCTTCGGATGTTGGCTCCAATCGCTTCTTGTGTAGACGTTTTTACCGCACCGCCACCAAACGGTCATTCTCTGAGTAGCCAGGTTAGTACACTTAGTACACTTTACACTATTCGCTGACAGATAAGTTTCTGAACTGTGAACGTTTCAACTTTTAATGGGCTTCTGAACCCGGCAACTACGTACGTACTCGTTGTTTTGTAGGGTATTGGGGGCCGGAGTCTTGTTACAGATTTTGGAGTCGATGGTGCGAGGCTTAATGTAGTCCCTGTTTAGGTACTTTAGGTTTAGGGGTTAGGGTTTAGGGGTTATGCTATATGGGTAGGTTCATGGAGAGCCAACAGTCAATACACGCTGCTCACTCCAGGATGCTTGCAATCCGACATACCAGCCACTTCGCTATAGAAACCTAGTAGCATCACTTTACACAGGGCTTGGAGGTTTTTGCATCAGCGTTCCTGCCAGAATAGCAAGCAAGCGTGTCGGGAGTACAAAGATGCTTCACCATTATGCGGGTCTAGCTAACTGAAGCTTATATTCTTCCGTTCCTACAGGTGGCAAAGCTGTTGCGGGGCCAGGTTTTTTCTCATGGGTACAGGTCCCCATGACACCCTGTAGTCTATAGTAGATCCTAAACCTCTGCAGCAAGCCTAAATACGTACCCTAGACCTCAAATCCAAACATGAAGTGGTACTTACACCCTAAACCCTGTGAAACCACACACCCTAAACCCTGAACCCTGCTCCCTAAACCCTATAAGCCCTTGTACCTGCCAAAAACTCACATCTTCCAATACTGTAACCTAGATAGGGAGTACTCCTGCAAATCATATTGGGGATCCCCTAAACCCTAAACCCTAAACCCTAAATCCTACGATAAATCAACACAGAACCTAAACCCTAAACCCTAAACCCTAAATATTCCTGTTTCAAAGTATCCTGGAAGAGCTGGGTTCCCTAAACCCTAAACCCTCAAGTTAGATCCCTTTATAGTGAACCCCAGAAAGTTGGAACATGGATTTAGGATGATTAATGCTGGGATCCCCTATACTCTACCTTAAGGGTATGAGGGCTATTATGTTCCAACTTTCTGGCTTCTACTATATAGATCCCTGAAAGGGATCCTAAACCTTAAAATTCCCTATAAAGCCTAAACCCTGGATCCTCAACGGTCGGAAAAGATCCTTAAGACAAATCCTAAACCTAAACCCGTAGGCTTCCGTAGCTACCCCGTGTGCAGGCGGAAAAGAGCCCTCAAAAAAAAACCCTAGCACCTTACATAACCCTAAGGGTCCAAGTACTTAATAATCATATATTCTCCTAAATATTGAGCTACATAGCTACTATCCTAAACCTAAGTACCTAATTATTGGGTCCTTTGGACCCTTAGGGTAACATTCCAAGAGATCGCTCTGAGGTTCCAAGAGCGCGCAACCCGCGCTCCGAATGACCTGCGGCCGGCGACGGCGCTGTTCTGGTACAACCTGTGCCCTGCCTTCACACTTTGTGAGCGGTATATGCGAGCTTATGGGGTTGTATTGCGATTCTATTAAATATCATATCGTTTGGAGCTTGGGGACTTTTAAGGTGTAGGTGTAGGTGCATCGTTGACAACAGCCGGCGACACCTGAAAGACGCAGGAATCTAGCCCGTCGTTCCCAGAATTTGGATTACTAAGGCAAAGAGAGGTTGTAGGAACTGCCGGCATTTCGGGCTTAGGGTCAAGGGTTTAGAGTTTAGAGTTTAGTAGGGCTTATCATTTTGGGGTTTAGAGCCTACGCATCCTCTTTCCCTCAACCGCAAGCCCTTTAGGCCTTCTCCGCAGGTACTGCTGCGGAACGGCCTTGTTCACTATTCCCATGGCAGCTCGGCAGCCGTTTCGGTTCGGGTTTGAGGTTTAGGGTTCGGGTTTGAGGTTTAGGGTTTAGGGTTTAGGGTTTAGGGTTTAGGGTTTAGGGTTAGGGTCGAGGGTTTACGGCGTGATTTCAGGGTTCAGATTCAAGGAGTCATTGCGCTAGCTCACAAGGTGTGAGTTTGATGGGGCGGGTGTGGTGAATTGACTCTTCGTGTTTCGACTGCGATGTAGGGTTTATTCGGTTCAGGCCGTGCTTGCTTTTTAATTAGGCTTTAGTAGGGCTTATGCCCTTAACCCTAAACTGCAGGGTTTGGTTTGGGTTTTTAAGGTTTAGGTCGATTTAGGGTTCAGGGTTTCAGGCTCAAAGTAAGTTATAAGTATCCTGAGTGTAACAGGAATCCCGGGATGCTTCTGAGTTCACTTCTCAGTTTAGGGTCTAGGGTCGGAATCAGTACCAAACTTTTTCCTTAGGGTTTTTTCTTATACGATCACATACCCTAATACTCTGTTCTACTTGCTGAGTTTGGGGTCTGTAGGGTTTAGACGTTGAGGAAAACTTATCGGTTCGAATTTCTCAGAAGAGGCAACATCACGTCTGTCGAGACTCTTACTTGCTGAACGTATCTAGGTTATACTGTCAATATAGAGATGTGCTTACATCCGGTTAATTCATCCCAAGCCCGCCTAACGTAGGAGGCAGTGCCCTACTTGAATGGCACCGTGACCGGGCGTTCCCTCAGCGATGCGTTTGAGCCGCACTGGCTGCACTTAATTTGATCTTCGCGCCCTCTTACCAGAGCGCTTTTTGATGTCTTGTGCCTTAGTAGGAATTGAGGGTCTAATTTCGGTTCCGGTTGTTCAGCACTGAAGCTACTGAAGCTTGGGACATCTACAGACTCATCAGCGTGAGATTCGCCGACTCTCAGGAATCAGGTGCACTCGCTGTGCTGCGCTGCTGGAGCTCCCTATGCGGAAGATGTGCTGACAGGGTATTGCAGCTCGTCTAAACCCTCAACTCTCCACCCAGAGGGTCCAAGTGCCCGTGCAGTAGGGCTGTAGTAGGTCCCAGAATCCATACTCTGAGTGGTTTCTGAACCTAAAACCCTACTATTTGGGCCCTTGGACCCTTAGCTCGTTGCAGGATTGATCTGACAGTCCTTCTGAAGGCTTCGTGAGTGTCTACCACTAGCGCCCGGAACTTCAAGCATAGGCCCTTCGTTATAAACAGCAAGGTACGGTGTAGGGCCCTTCCTTCTGCCATACAGAGTCCTAGCATTTGTATATATGGGGGTTTCCGAAAATAGGGGACCCCGATATAGTACCCTAAATAGTAGGATCCTTATTATAAGGACTCCAAAATAAGGTACACACTATTTTCGGAAACTCCCATATGTTCCGCATAACCCCAAACCCCTAAACCATAAAGTAAATTGTTGATAGTGTTTGGAGAGCCTGCTGCCCTTGGTCGTCCGATATGCGCGTTGCCATCTTCTGACCTCTGTGGTGTTGTGGAGGCATGGCGACGTGCGATGTTTAGTGACGGGCCGGGTTTGATGAGATCGATCTCAATTAATTACACCATATATCATATATATATATATGAATGAATAAATAAGCAAATAAATAAATAAGTTAAGGGTCATCGGTTTTAGGGTTTGGGATTTAAGTTACAGGGCTTAGGATGGTTTAGGGTTTAGGGCATTGGGTTTTTGCTTGTCCTGTGCACTTGAGAGGCAAAGTGGGTGCCTGGCTTTGGCCGCAGGCGAGCAGATTCTGATGCAGGGCTTCGGAACTACACTTGGATTCAGGATCGTAGGTGTAGGGTTCAGGGTTAACGGGTGTGGCAAGGATGGTAACTTCAGGTCTCAAGTCTCAAGCACAGACCTTAAGCCCTAAACCCTAAGTCCCTAAACCCTAAAGCATCTTAAAGCCATAAAGCCACCCCACCCCCCCCAAAACCCTAGGCCTTAAACGGCCTCAACCCTAAAACTTGGCACTTGGGGTCTTCAGGCCCCCACTCCGATCCCCTCAAGAGCCGATAACAAATCATGACGCCCCATGCCTTCCCAACACACACCGCTTAGGGTTTAGGGTCTAGGGTCGATTTGGAGGTCTGAATTGGGGGGGGGGGTTCCTGCTATTTAACTGGGCTTTGGAGTACCATACTTTCATACTTTTCTCTTAAAGGAACCATTATGAAAAAAAAGTGTATACCTTTTTTTCTCCCTGGTTACTTAAAACCCTATTTGGGGGTTTCCGAAAATTAGGGGTACCTTATTTTGGGGTCCTTATAATAAGGATCCTACTACTTAGGGTACTATATTAGGGTCCCCTAGTTGCGGAAACTCCCATTTAAGAACAGGGTCACACCTCAGCCTCGAATAGTAAGCAAACCCACCAAAGCCTCCACAGATCCACAGAATAAGGTAGGAACCTGATTAAGAAACCCTGGTCCTAAAACCCCAAAATAGTTGGATTCATATAAGGAGCCGGAATAAAGGCCCAAGGTTTCTTAATCAGGTTCCTACATTACCATAGACAAGCTTCGCGAAGCCCTTAGAGGAACCCGCGCCAAGAACCCTAAACCCGAAACCTAAACCCCTGAACCCTAAATTTTAAACCCTAAACCCTAAACCGAAAGCCAAGAAACTCTGGGCCCTCTGAGCCCAGCGCAAGGTCTACGCGCTTTCCCATGCGGGCATGCCACTCGCTGAGAGAGTTTGATTGATATGGGGTCTAGGGTTTAGCCATATTGTTTGAGGTTCCCTAGTATATTTCAGGAATATTATACATCAATATTCTATTCTGATCATTATGGCTTCTATAGTCGATTATCGCCTAAGACAGAGAGCATAATCAGTAGAAAATGGTTCCTCTAAAGGGTTTCAATTTTCAGTAAGGTTTCTAAATAAGCCGCTCTTAGGGACTTTTTGGTTTGTTCCTTTTTCGGTTTATGTGTCTCCCACGAATCCATGCGTTGCTCTACGATACTCGAATTGGTTTACCTTGCAAAGGCCAGTGCCCACCTATCTACTCAGAACTCTTGGCTGTAGCCTTAATTCCTGAAACATCCTGAGCCCTCAACACGAACAGCCCTAAATCCTAAACCACTAAACCCTAAGCCTAAACCCTAAACGCGAACAGCCCTAACATGTGCCACTCCTTGGGTACATACATCCAAGAAGCATTCTTTCTAATATAGGGGCTTAAATAATTACCTATACTAGTTTGGGGTTCCTTATTATAATTATGGTATAATGGGCCCCAAATCCCTATTCTAATTATTAAGGCCCCGACATTACTCGGAGGCTCACGGAACTTAGTAGGGACAACGGAGGAAGAGTTATAGACTTACCCTTAAAGTCCAAAGGACCCAATAATAATTAGGTACTGGGGTTTAGATTAGTAGTTATGCAGGTTACTATTTTGGAGAGGTATATGATAATCCCTAAGTGTTACCCTAAGGGTCCAAGTTCTCAAATAGTAGGGTTTTAGGTTCCAAAAACCATTCAGGGTATAGAATTTGGGACCCAAGACGGACCCTCTGGGTTTACTCTAAACCCTAAACCCTGCCTGTGACCCCAAACCCTACAAAATAGTAGGCTATAACCCCTTGATTAGAGGGTAGAACCCTCAAAACATAAACCCTAACTGATTCTTACCCAAAGGGTCAGCGCCTTATTCGTCTCTTAAGGTCCTTCAAGCACTGTCCAGGTTCTATCTCAATGCTCGGCTCATCCAGCGCTTCAATGCGCTCTGGGTCCCTTGGCCTAAGGGGTTTAGCACCTCTCAACCCTAAACCCTCTCCTAAGCCCCCAAACCCTAAACCCGCAAACCCCTAAACCCTGAACCCCTAAACCTTAAGCCCTAAACCCCTAAAATCTGGACCCTAAACCCTAAAACCCTAAACCCCTAAACCCCTAAAATCCTAAACCCTAAACCCTAGGGTCCAGGGTTTAGGGCTTTGCGGTTCAGCCGACTTTGCAGTCTCGGCGTTGCTGGTTGGGACGGGAGCTTCGGATCTAGGCTCACATGGCTTTGAGGTTTCGGGTTTAGAGTTGTGGGTTTAATTAAGGGTTTAGGGTTTGGGATTTAGGGGTTAGGGTTTAGGGTTTAGGGGTTAGGGTTTTGGGTTTAGGGGTTAGGGTTTTGGGTTTAGGGGTTAGGGTTTTGGGTTTTGGGTTTAGGGGTTAGGGTTTAGGGGTTAGGGGTTAGGGTTTTGGGTTTAGGGGTTAGGGTTTTGGGTTTTGGGTTTAGGGGTTAGGGTTTTGGGTTTAGGGGTTAGGGTTTTGGGTTTTGGGTTTAGGGGTTAGGGTTTAGGGTTTAGGGGTTTAGGGGTTAGGGTTTAGGGTTTAGGGGTTTGGGGTTTAGGGTTTAGGGTTTTGGGTTTAGGGGTTAGGGTTTTGGGTTTAGGGGTTTTGGGTTTAGGGTTTAGGGTTTAGGGGTTTGGGGTTTAGGGTTTAGGGTTTTGGGTTTAGGGGTTTGAGGGTTTAGGGTTTGGGGTTTAGGGGTTTAGGGTTTAGGGGTTTAGGGTTTTGGGGTTTCGGGTTTAGGGGTTTAGGGTTTGCTTGGTTCAGTACTTTGTGTTTCGGGTTGTGGGGCTGTCGAGGTATGTTTGGGGTTTTGCGCCCGACAGCCCTGTAAACCTTGAGCCCGACTCCTAAACCGTGGGTGGGCAGAGAGCTCTGCCAAGGACGTTGCGAACCCGACAAAGAGGAACAGAGGAACTCCACCCTAAACCCCTAAACCCTAAAACCCCTAAACCCTAAAACCCCTAAAACCCCTAAACCCGAAACCCTAACACCCCTAAATCCCAAAACCCCTAAACCCCTAAACCCCAAAACCCCTAAACCCTAAACCCAAAATTTTTCACCCCTAGTTAGAAGAACTTAGAGGAGCAGATCGGGCAAGAAAGGAGGCCTTGCATTGTAGAGGCTGGTTGGTCGGTTTAGGGTTTTTAGGGGTTTAGGGTGTAGGGTTTAGACTTTTAGGGTTCAGGATTTAGGGTTTGGGGGTTCAGGGTTTGGGGGTTTAGGGTTTAGGGTTTGGGGGTTTAGGGTTTAGGGTTTAGGGGTTTAGGGGTTTAGGGTTCAGGGTTTAGGGTGTGCAGCACCCAAAGCCCAAGCAGTGAAACTCGCGTCTTGGCTCCCGGTACACCGTAAACCCCAAGCCCGTAAGGAATCCACAAAACCCTAAGAGTCCAAAGGACCCAATAATTATGTACTCGGGTTTAGGATAGTAGTTATGTAGCTCAATATTTAGGAGAGTACATGATTATTCGGTACTTGGACCCTTAGGGAAAGTGCTTCGTAGTGTTGGCGGCGAGAAGTTTCAATTTGGCTGTTGTGCATGCAGGCTGCACGTTTCGTGCAGTTGCGTAAGATGTCGAAGTCGATAACACAGTTATCAACTAGAATGGGGCTTAGGGGAACTATTAATTTCCTCATAGTCCCTATGAAGACCAAAGTATGAGATTATGTCCCACAACACCTTATTCGTCTCACTAATCTACTTTTGTGCGCTTTCAGGGCTGCCTGGCTTCGGAATTAAGCTATATTGACCCACTGCATCGTGGCTTAAAGTCGTGCATGAAACAGTTCGTGGAATGTGATCATGGACCCCTATGCCCTATACTAAACCCTTATAGAACCCTTTCAGTAACCCTTATAGTTGACATTTTGAGGAACCCTTTAAAAGGAACCCGATTACATTATTAAGGCCCCTACTTTGAATTTGCAATGGTTGTGCGTTCTTCCATAGGAGCAAACACGGCTTCTGTCATTCCCGAGTATGTGCACGATGCTTGGACTCCAGCCCTTTGCATACATGCACCGCAGCCACGAGAGTCAAGACTCAACTTGTGCGTACCAAGACTGTGTTCTTTGTGAAATCCAACTTATGGCGATGCGGCTCTTCGCAGAGTTGACTCTTAGCAGAGTTTATTTAGTCTTTGTTGTGGAGGGGGCCAATCAGGGAAGGGGAAAGATGGTAGCTGCAGCTGGATGGTTTGTGCTGGACCTGATTATGTTGCTGTTGTCGTTGTTATTGTTTGTGGTTTTTTGGATGGCCCTAGACCCTAATCCCTAAACCCTTAACCCTGAACCCCATCCCTCAACCCTAGTCCCTAAATCCTACACCCTACTTGGAGGCCCTTTTGACTTAGTAAGTCTACTTAGTATCCCCTAGAAACCATATTATAATCCCCCATAATCCACCTTACTAACCCTACTTACTAAGTCAAAAGGGCCTCCAAGT
Source organism: Symbiodinium sp. clade A Y106 (assembly GCA_003297005.1). Taxonomy (NCBI): domain Eukaryota; class Dinophyceae; order Suessiales; family Symbiodiniaceae; genus Symbiodinium; species Symbiodinium sp. clade A. The sequence goes on from BGNK01003884.1 coordinate 9,941, forward strand.
NCTACTTGGAGGCCCTTTTGACTTAGTAAGTCTACTTAGTATCCCCTAGAAACCATATTATAATCCCCCATAATCCACCTTACTAACCCTACTTACTAAGTCAAAAGGGCCTCCAAGTAATCCCTAAGGTCCTTGTGCCTGGTCCTCACAGATGCAACACGCCGAGGCAGCTCCCAGGCCCGGCGATGTCTCAAAACTCACCGGGTTTTAGGGTTTAGGGTTTAGGGTTTAGGGGGGGCGGCAAGGTGATTCGCTGAACTAGTCGGAAGACCTGAAACCTTTCTGAAGGCTGGAACGCCCTGGGGGCCCTATAATTCACAGTGTTTTCATATAAATAACAGTACGTACTTCAAGACGATAGACACTGCATCTAAGAAACTCTTGAAATCCACTGTGTGGGAAAACTTGGCCCGCACAGCGCCCGTTTCTGAACCCTAAACCCCTACTCTAAATCCTCATCCATCCTAGTCTCCGGATGAGTCAGAGGTGCGCAGTCAGCTTAATATTTAAAAGCACTAGCCGCCAAAGCCTTAAACACTAAAGCCCTAAAGTCCTAAACCTGAAACCCTTGAAGCCCTAATCCCCGAAACCCCTTGAATACTTAGCACCCTTACAGAGCCTACACAGTTCCCTTAAAGGACCCCTTGATCCTAAACCCCCTAAACCCTAAACCCTGAGGGGATGCGTGTCGATAGCTGATAGGTCGACCTTGTGAAGAACGTGGAGAAGCCGGCGGAGTTGCGGGGCGACGCAGAAGTGGACGAAGGACCTTTTGGGTTTATGGTTTGGGGTTTAAGGTTCAGGGTTTAAGGTTTGAGATTTATGGTTGAGGGCTTTAGGTTTGTGGTTTAATTAGGGATATTTAGGGTTTAGGGTTTGAGTTTCACGGCTTAGGGTTTCAAAGTTTAGGGTTCAGGGTTTAGTGTGTAACGCTTGGGATTTAATTATACGCTAGGGTTTGTGTGTTAAGGTTTAGGTTTCTGGGTTTTTGGTGTAAGGTTGGTTTGGGGGTTCGGGGCCTAGGGTTTGGGGTTAGGGTTTGTGGGTTTAGGGGTCTGGTGCTCTTGGAGCCTAACTTAACTGGGTTCTTGTTAAGGAATTTAGTTTATGTTACCATAAAAAGGGATCTATAGCAATAGGTAATATGGTTTCTTTAGTATGGTAACCCTACACCCTAAACTCTAAACCCTAAAACCTAAGCCCTAGACACTAAAACCCTAAACCGTGGTAGCTTAAGTTAAACCCCCGAGCAAGAATCCGGTCGAGGGGTCGTGGGGCCTGCTTGAAGGGGCAGGGGACTTAGTAAGTAGGTTATAAGTAGAGTTACAAGTGCCCTAAATGGAGTTACCCTAAATTGTTATAACCCTACTTATCACCAACTTACTAAGTCCCCTGCCCATTCAAGTAGACCCTAAACCCTAAACCCTATAGATCCCTTTAAGGAACCCCATAGATCCCTTTAAGGAGCCCTTACTACTAAGTCCCCTGCCCCTTCAAGTAACATTGAGGTTTTAGAATTGGGGGGCCTCGTTGAGGGAGTCTCGAGTCCGTTGTAAGGGCTACTGCAACGGCTTCCACTCTAGGCTACTACCCCAAGGGTCCAACGGACCCAATAATCAGGTAATCGGTTTTAGGATAGTAGTTCTGTAGGTTAGGATTTTGGAGAGTATATGATTATTGCGTACTTGGACCCTTGGGGCTACTATTACAATTGTACTCTGATTTTTGAGGGTCATTATGGGCTGCTTTTGAAGATGCAAAAGGCTCCTGAAAGCATCTACTCCATAAAACCTTCCTATGTTTTGGGGGGGCTCCCGATTAGTATTGTTATTCTTAGTATTGTTGTTGTCATCACGATGTCTTCATATACCTGTGACCCCAACCCCTACAAAATAGTAGGTTATAACCCTTAAATAGAGGGTGGAACCCTTAAAACGGTAGGTTTTGGGATTTGCAGCTATTTCCTTGAAAAGGTAGGTTCCTTGGGCTCCAGGAAGCCCTTGACAAGGTAGGTTCCTCCCGGCCCTGAACCCTAAATCCTAAACCCCAAACCTTAAACCCTAAACCCTACACCCCTAAACCCTAAACCCCTAAACCCTAAACCTTAAGCCCTAAACCCTAGAACCTTAAATCTTAAACTTAAGCCCTTAACCCAGGAAGGTCTGCGGGGCTCTACGACCCATCCTTACAAGAGTGGATCGATCTTCTTGACGATCCTCGCCGAGCGGCGCGCCTGGATGCGATCGAGGAGATCGGCAAGATGGGTAGCTTCGTACCGTTTTTGGGGGGGGGGCTTTAGGGTTTATAGAACCTCAGAGGGGTTCCCAGACCTTCCAAAATCCCTTAATTGAGGAATATACCTTAAACTATGATAGGGTTCCAAAATCCCGCAATTAAGGAATATGCCTTAAATCATAATAGGGATCCTATCATAATTTAAGGTATATTCCTCAATTAAGGGCTGTTGGAAGGTCTGGGTTTAGGGTTTGTGAAAGCGGCAAGATGGGCAACTTCGTAGCCTTTAAAAGCCTAGCACCCTTATAGAAATGTTTCAATGTAGTACCCCCAGCCTTTAGCCGAAACAGGAACTCTTACAGTATAGGGCCTAAATAAGTACCTATACTAGTTCGGGGGGTCCTTTTTTTTATAATGATAGAAGAATGGGCCCCGAAAACCTGTTCTAATTATTAAGGCCCCCAAATTATAGAACCCGGCTCTCAAGGTTCCCTTAAAAACTCCTACAATTCCCTTAAGGGCTCCCAGGGTTCCTCCCAGGCTTCCCTTAAGGACCCTTTCAAGGACCGTGTATTAACTCGGCAACTAAGGCAAGGATGCCGAGGCGGCGATCCCGAAGCTCGCCTCCCGGGGATTGACTGACCGCTCAGTAGACGTCCGCGTTGCTACAGTCACTTTACTGCTTTTAGGAATTAGGTTTTAGGGGTTTAGGGGTTTAGGGTTTATAGGGGCTTAGGGGTTTAGGGTTTAGGGGTTTAGGGGTTTAGGGTTGAGAGGTCACTTTACTGCTCTTAGGAAGTATGGTTTATTTTCCTTAGAGTATAACTTTTGTGGAAAAAGAATATCCTGTTTATTTTGGTTCTAAGGGCGGCTAAGGTCAAGATTCTGGGGGGCATGGGCAAGAAGGCTGCGGATTCGGTGACAGCGATTTTCGACGGGGTGGGCTGGGAAGTCAAGTCGGCGAATGATCCCTACCTGAAAGCAGCCAGCGAGGCCTTGGGGAAGATTGGCAAAAAAGAGCCCGAGAAGGTGCTTAAGGTGGCCAAAGCGAGGATGACCTACATCCCTTGGTTTACGAAATGGCTCGCTATCAAGACCTGTGGCCTGCTTGGTAAGGAAGCAGCCGGTATGAAACCCTTGATTCACAAGATGAAGTACGATGACAATCACAACGTGCAGACAGCTGCCACGCAGGCCTTGTACCTCATAGAGAAGTGAGAAGGTAATGGGGCAGTGGGGAGCTCAGACAGTAATGAACTTCAATGTAAGCCTTCAGAAACACTATCAATATGGGGGATAATTACCCGGGCGACAATAACAATTCATTCCCACTACGGCATAGAAGCCGAATAATTAGAAACCCTACTTTCTACGATGTGGGTAGTTCTCTACGTTAGGGTCTCCGCAAATAGTACGGCATCCAGGGAGCATAATGTAGTGAACTGCCCATCCAGAGAAAGGGAGACCAGACCAGAAACTCCTTGGCTTGCGCGGAGAAAGAATCAAAAAGGTTCGACATTCGAAGCTTTGCCTGAACTCCGGCTTCAGGGTGGATGGTTAAGGGATTAAGTTCTTAGATAGCATGGTTTTGGCAATTTAACTCAAACTCCCCATTAAGAAGCCAGCTTGCTCAGGTAATGCTTGGGTTGTTCTAACTCTCTTTTTTTGGAGTTTTGGGGCTCGGGACAGTAGTAGGGTTGCTTTTGGTTAAGATTTGTCTTTAGATGAGGCCGTAGAAACCCTAAACCCCAAACCCTAAACCCCAAACCCTAAACCCTAAACCCCAAACCCTAAACCCTAAACCCTAAACCCTTCGTGTTTTTTGTAGGAATATTCCTATAAGGATGTCGGATCTTCGTTTCGAGGTTCAGGTTCTCTAGGCTTCACGGCATCATTCCTGAATGCGTCCCTGAATGCTTTAGGGTTTAGGGGTTTAGGGCTTTAGGGTTTAGGAGTTTAGGGGTTTAGGGTTTAGGGTTTAGGGGTTTAGGGGTTAGGGTTCAGGGTTTAGGGGTTTAGGGTTTAGGGTTTAGGGGTTTAGGGTTTAGGGGCTTAGGGGAATGCTCTACCTTTCACCGTGAACCTTGGTCACTCTTCTGCGCATGACATGGCCATGAGTATCATGAGCTTAACAACGGTAACAGTTCTATTGGGATTCTTAATTCTAGGGTTTGTTGCTCCTAGTAGTACGGCAGCAATAACTTTGCTGGCATGCTGATTTGTTATGGCTCTTGCTGTGTGCATGCGACCGCTGCTAGCATTCCTGAACAATTCGGATAAGTGAGTGTGTTGGTAGCCTCTGGGTTTCATGTTACAGAGCTTCGGTTGAGGGAGCATAGCCAGAAACGCATATAAAGCGTGGTAACTTGCTGGGTTTCTTAATTTGCTTAAGGTTCCTTCCTTTGCAAGGCCGCCGCCTAAATCCTCAACCCTCAACCCAAATCCCTCGAACCCTAAAACGCCACACCCTGACCCCTATAGACTTGAGAGTAAACCAAGCCCTAAACCCCTAAACCCCAAGCCCCTGAACCTTTAACCCTAAACCCCTAAATCCTAAACCCCTGAACCGTTAACCCTAACCAAATCCTAAACCCCGAAACCCTAAACTTCAAACCCCTGAACCGTTAACCCTAACCAAAAACCCTAAACCATTAACCCTTAACCCTAAACCCTTTTGCAAAGGTCGGTGTCATCAACACTCTCGGTGGGCCGCTGTCTGCCATGGCCTTTGCCTTTCCCGCACTTGTAGGCGACAGAGGGTTGCGGGTTGAGGGGAAGTTTAGAGGTTCAGGGCTTAGGGTCTAGGGTCTATGGCTTCTGGGTGTAGGGGTTTAGGGTCAAGGGTTCCTTTAAGGGATCCTTTAGGGGATCCGTTAAAGGGTCTAGGCGGGGTTTAGGGTGTAGGGCCTTAAGGCTGAAACTTGAGTGTTTAGTAGGTTTGTTGGTGTAGGGCTTCTGGGTTCAGGGGTTTAGGCGGGGTTTGGGGGTGTAGCGCCTTAAGGCTGAGAGTTCAGGGTTTAGTAGGTTTGTCGGTGTGGGGTTTGGTTCAAAGCCGTCTACTGATTACGGCCCCTATACCCTACACCCCTACACCCTAACAAGTACCTGTAGAATGTCAACCCCAATCCCCTCGAACCCAGATCTTGCAATGATCGGAGAAATCCGTTAATCATATTGAGGGTCCGACCGCTTATACACATGTCACGTATACATACATACATGCATACATACATTCATGTGTGTATATATATATATATATATTTCTAAAGATATATGTATACAAAACATACAGATCTGGATATGTATGTGTATATATATATACATACGTACACGGATGCATGCATGTATGTATGTATGTATGCAGCTATGCATGTATGCATTCATGTAGGCATGAGTGTATGTACACCATATATATATATATATTGTTTCATGTTTTTATATAAGGTGTATTGACGAATTCCTGGATGTTCGAATACCTGGGCAGGCGCATAGAACATGAAGCGCGTAAACCCTAAAGCCTGCCTTACAACAAAAACACCTCAAACCCTAAGCCTTAAATCCCTAAACCCCTAAACCCTAACACCCTAAACCCCTAAACCCTAAACCCTAAACCCTAAACCCCTAAACCCCTAAACCCCTAAACCCTAAACCCCGAAAGGCCCTAAACCCCTAAAGCCCTGAACCCTCAACAAAACCCTAAAGGCGCAGAGAACGTGAAGAGCGTGAACTGGTTGGCCACCGGAGTCTCCTTCCTCTTCATCCTGGGAGGTGCGGCTTCGGCTTCCCCCAAGGGTCCAAGTACGCAATAATCATATACTCTCCAAAATCCTAACCTACAGAACTACTATCCTAAAACCGAGTACCTGATTATTGGGTCCTTTGGACCCTTGGGGTTCCTTCTTGGGGTTTAGGGGTTTAGGGGTTGAGGGTTCCTTTTGAGGTTTAGGGTTTTAGGGGTTTAGGGTTTAGGGTTCCTTTTGGCGTGTAGGTGTGTAGGGGTTTAGGGTTTAGAGGTTTAGAGTTTCTGTTGGGGCTTGGTGGTTTTGGGTAAACCTACTACAGAAGCCGAATTGAGTTTTTCAACATTGTTCATGTGGGTTCCTTAATACAAGCACTTACGGTACGATTAGCCCCGTGGCTCCCATAGTATACTACTCTGAGCCGTGAAGGAGTCGTACTCAAGGGCCTACCTTCTTCCGATCCACGTGCCGCGGTGTCCACGGCAACCGCGGATGCATCGCTGCTGGAGGACCCGGCCGAATGCAACCAGTTTTGGTTTAGCTTAGGGCTCTTCAGGGCTCCGTTAAGGGCTCTATAAGGGCTTTGGGTTGCGTTCAGGGTTTACACCGGCTCCAAGCCCCAAACTCTGAACCCTAAACCCAGGACCACGGGGCTGGAATCTTATGACCGAGTGTGGCGAGCTTGTCCGAAGGCTTCAGCAGCAACCGACTTTCCTGGGTTTCGGACCTTGCAAGAAATTGTAGGGTGGTGCATGTTAAATATATACTATAGGCACAACTCGAGGAGTTTAAGATCGTTTGTTTTTTGAGTTTAGGGTCTTGCAAGCTTGGGGTGGGCTCTCTTTGGAGTCTGATGCACGCACAAGTAGTGCAAAACAGCATTTTCCGACGGACGTTCGAGGTATCTGGGAATTTCAAAGACGAGCGCCGAGTATCGACCGTAAATATCAGGATACTTTGAACAGGACACCTCCCCCCCCNCCCCCAAAGGAAAAAGAAGGCCGACATGACAAGAAGGAACCCAGAGGGTCCATATACACTGCTATTATGGAATTAGGTCCCCAAAACCATAATGGGGATGGTCTTTTAGGGGCTAATTCCATAATAGTAGTGTATATGGACCCTCTGGGTTCTATCCATCGACTCAGCAGGCCTCGGTTCACAAGGGGCGGCCATGGGATGCCATGGGCCAAGGGCGCTTAGGGCTATATGGACCCTCTAGGCTCTAGGGAAGGAACCCAAAGATCCAAAGCGCTCCGTTTCTTCACGCGGAAGCCCTAAAGTCTTCACCTCTTACCCCAAGGGTCCAAAGGACCCAATAATCAGGTACTCGGTTTCAGGATAGTAGTTATGTAGGTTAGGATTTCGGAGAGTATATGATTATTGCGTACTTGGACCCTTGGGGTTATCTCTCCGGAGAACGGGCCAAAGTGCCCTGCCGGGGCCTCATCGCCCGGACTTGCCAAGGGATGCAGCAACAGAGGCAACCAGTGCTGTCGTTGCCACAAACCTGCGACCTACTACACCGCTCGTGACTGCTGCTGAAGCTGCCGCTACTGCTACTGCTACTGCTACTGCTACTGCTACTGCTACTGCTACTGCTACTACTGCGGCTACTACTGCTGCTACAATTTAGATCCACTAACTGTTTTACGAATCCTGCTAATCTTGGTAATCTAGGTTGTTTTGTGTAAGCTTGATAGTCTTGCAGGGTGCCCAGATGAAGCAAAACTTTGGTAGTCTTGGTAAGCTTGGTGGGCCAGGGGGGGCAAGATTACCAAGAATTTTGTCAATCTGGTAATCTTGGTTTGGGGCATTTGCTAAGCCGGAGGGGACGGTAATCTTGCAATCCTTCTTTTATCGCTTGCACTACTTGCACCACTTGTGCCACTTGCGCCCCACCTGCGCAAGTCTTTCCGGTCCTGCAAGTAGATTGGCGGAGCTATATCCGGAGGGTCGTCTTCCCAATCATGAAGCGGTTTTAGGAAGGGTCTCGAGGAAGCTAGCAGCTAATGTAGGGGCCTCAGTCACCAGAAGAGCATTTATTCGGGTTCCTTATACCAAAACCGTATTCTAGCTCTTCAGGCCCCTATATTTTTGTGGCCTCAGTTCTGGCCATGGATGATCTTCATGAATCACTCGCACCGCAGCCGCGAGAGTCAAGCCGTAATCGTTGCATACCCCGAGTGTGTTCTTTGTCAAATCCAGATGATGGGGCTGCTGCTCCCTGTAGCATTGACTCAAAGAAGCACTTAGCGTTTGCTTTGGAAGTATGCGGTGTCGGCTGACATCGGGTTCAGGCGAGAGGGATGGCAAGTGGTGCTGGTGTTAAAGGCTTCGGAGGCTGTGGCGTTGTAGTTGTTCTCGGAGTCACAGTCGCAGTCGTAGTAGTAGTAGTGGTAGTAGTAGTAGTAGTAGTTGTCGTAGTAGGAGTTGTAGTAGCAGTAGCAGTAGTAGTTAGTAGTCAGTAGTTAGTAGTTCGTAGTCAGTAGTAGTAGTAGTAGTAGTAGCAGTAGCAGTAGTAGTAGCAGTAGTAGTAGCAGTAACAGTAGCAGTAGCAGTAGCAGTAGCAGTAGCAGTAGCAGTAGCAGTAGCAGTAGCAGTAGTAGTAGTCGTAGTAGTAGTAGTAGTAGAAGTAGCAGTAGGAGTAGCAGTAGCAGTAGCAGTCGCAGAAGCAGTAGCAGTTAGTAGTAGTAGTAGTAGTAGTAGTAGTAGTAGTAGTAGTAGCAGTAGCAATAGCAGTAGCAGTAGCAGTAGCAGTAGCAGTAGCAGTAGTCGTAGTCGTCGTTGTAGTCGTAGTAGCAGCAGTACTAGTAATAGCAGCAGTAGTGGCAGTAGTGGCAGTAGTAGTAATAGTAGGAGTAGTAGTAGTAGTAGTAGAAGTAGCAGTAGCAGTAGCAGTAGCAGTAGCAGTAGCAGTAGCAGTAGCAGTAGCAGTAGCAGTAGCAGTAGTAGGTAGCAGTAGCAGTAGCAGTAGTAGTAGTAGCAGTAGCAGTAGCAGTAGTCGTAGTCGTAGTCGTAGCCGTAGTCGTAGCCGTAGTCGTAGTAGCAGCAGTAGTAGTAGTAGCAGCAGTAGTAGTAGTAGTAGCAGCAGTAGTGGCAGTAGTGGCAGTAGTAGTAGTAGTAGTAGTAATAGCAGTAGCAGTAGTAGTTAGTAGTTAGTAGTTAGTAGTTAGTAGTTAGTAGTTAGTAGTTAGCAGTTAGCAGTTAGCAGTTAGTAGTTAGTAGTTAGTAGTTAGTAGTTAGTAGTTAGTAGGTAGTAGGTAGTAGGTTAGTAGTAGTAGTAGTAGTAGTAGTAGTAGTAGTAGTAGTTTTAGTAGAAGGAGGAAAAAGTAGTAGTAGTAGTAGTAGTAGTAGTAGTAGTAGTAGTAGTAGTAAGGTAGTAGTAGTAGTAGTAGTAGTAGCAGTAGTAGTAGTAGTAGTCGTCGTAGTCGTCGTCGTCGTAGTTGTATTGGTAGGAGTAGGAGTAGGAGTACATAGGAGTAGTGGTAGCAGCGGCAGGAGTAGTAGTCATCGTCGTCGTAGTAGTAGTAGTAGTGGTTGTACTACTTGTAGTGCGTAGTGCTCGTGGTCTTTGCTTGGTGGTTGTTGGTGCTCGTGGTCATCGTGGTCGTTGTGGTCATGCCTGTCATCGTGGTCGCCATCGCTGTGGTCGGCGTCGCCGTGGTCGTCGTGGTGGTGGTGGTGGCGGTCGCTGTCGTCGTCATTTTCGCTGATTCTCAAAAGTATCATTAAACTTTTCACCCCATGTGATACTGAACAGCCAAGATGGGATTGAACGCCTAAACCTAAGCCCCTAACCCCCCTAAACGTCTATACCCCAAAGAACCTACCTTTTCAGGGTTCCCGATTATCATTTACCTAAAAGCGTCATTAAACATGCAGGCTTTCGGGGGTTGTCCCCAGAACCCCTAAACCCCTATACCCGCAAATAAGGACCCTGTGGTCCTTCTTGGCGGCCACAGATGCATACCGCTTCGCCGGATCGCAGGTCTAGTGATGTCTCAAAGCCGAGGGATGGTTTAGCGGTTGGGGTTTTGAATTCGGGTTTGAGGGTTCCTGTTATATAAGGGTTCCTTTAAGAGTACCTATGGGGGTATAGAGTATAGGGTTCAGTAAAGGGCTCGGGGACCCCCGGGAGGATCCAAAAAGTAGATCCCTTAATGGGGGCTCCTGTCAAGTACCCTTAGTAGTTTTGGGCCCCAAATTAGGGGATCTACTTTTTAGATCCTCCCGGGGGTACCGCCAAGGGAACCCTTGATAGAGCCTTAAAAGATCCCCTACAGGAAGCCTTGAAGGCCGGAAGGAAACCCTCAAAGCCCTAACGTAGGGCCTTAATAATTAGAATGGGGTTTTGGGGCCCATTATACTATATTTCGAATAAGGAACCCCCCAAAAATAGTATTGGTAATTTTTTTGGGCCCCTATATCACACGAGGGTATGAAGAACGTGGAGACGGTTGCCGAGCTCCAAACCGACGCAGCGACGGCCGAAGGTCTACCAGGACTTCCTCGAGACCTAGTAGACGGGTTCAGAGTTTAGAGCTTACCCAAAGGACCCAAAGTAGTTCCTTTTTGGGATTACCTTATAGATCTCTAAATATGAACCCCCAAAAGGAACTACTTTGGGGCCTTTGGGTAGGGCTTCGAGTTTAGAGTTTTGGGTTCCGGGTTCAGGGTTAGTTTAGAGCTTAGGGTTTAGAGTCTGGGGTTCAGGCTTTACAGGACCTGTCTAAGGGTGCTATAGTGGTGAGTATGCGAGGCGCACCGTAAGGGTGATAAACTGCTGCTACAAGATCTCCTTACGGGTGGCTTATAATGCTTTAGGGTTTAGGGCTGAGGGTTCTTTTTCAGGGTACTACAAGGGTACAGGGACCTCTTCGGGTACGATAGGCTGTAAGTTAATTAAGGTTAAGGTTAGAGGTTAAGGTCTACTAGATTGTAAGGGTTTGCAAGGGTTATGGGCTGCTACTGTCAGGGTACAATCTGCCAGGACCAGACTTGGAAGAGTGGATGGCTCTGCTTGATTCCCCTAAGAAGTTGGCACGCCTGGACGCAGCCCAGGCAATCGGCAAGATGGGTAACTCGGTCTTCATATATATATATATATATGAAATACATTTTCTGCTTCGGGTCCACTTTTCATAAAACTCACCTAACAACTGCATTAATCCCTCCCCCCTAATATTACTAAAGGGGGCCCCCCCACAATAAGAACTCCAAATGTGTCTTTATAATTAGGGGGTCTTGTAGTTTGTGCTTGATGAAGATGTCGATGATGATGACGATGATGACAATGTTGATGAGCTTGATGATGATGACAGTGACGATTAGAAGTAGTAGCAGTACCAGTAGTGGTAGTATAGTAGTAGTAGTAGTAGTAGTAGTAGTAGCAGGAGTAGTAGTAGTAGTAGTAGTGGTAGTAGTAGTAGTAGTAGCAGCAGCAGCAGCAGGAGGAGCAGTAGCAGTAGCAGTAGCAGTAGCAGTAGCAGTAGCAGTAGCAGTAGCAGTAGGAGTAGGAGTAGGAGTAGCAGGAGCAGGAGCAGGAGCAGGAGCAGGAGCAGGAGCAGGAGCAGGAGCAGCAGCAGCAGCAGCAGCAATCGCAGCGGCAGCAGCAGCAGGAGTAGTAGTGGTATTATCAATAGCAGGAGTAGTACAGCAGCAGTCGCTGCACCAGCACCAGTAGCAGGGGGCCCGGGTGTGTTCGGGATACGGGCATATGGGCATGGGCTTGTGGGAATGGATGGGTTTGGCAGGGTTTCGTGAGCCCGCGACCCTGCCCTAAACGGCCGATGAGACAGCCCCCCGCCCCATGAGCTATCCGGCCATAGCTCAGTGGGCGGACGGCTGTCTGTGGGGAGGGTCGCGGGCGGGCTCTCGTGGGACATCCGGCTCTGGGGGCGCATCCGGTTCTCGCCGGACATCCGGCTCTGGGGGGACATCCGGCTCTCGTGGGACATCCGGCTCTGAAGGCGCGCGTTTGGGGACCCCTGGCCACGGTACAAGAAGGCTTAATAAGAGCTTTTATAAGGGCTTAGTATGTCTCCGTCGCAACCATCCCATCTTCCATATCCAGATTCCATCCAGTCAATGCATGCTGTTTCATTGATCGTTCATGCCAATTCATGCTTGTTCTCCACAGCTCTCAGCACTTGTCAGCAGCTGTCGCCAGTTCTCACAGTGATGGTAGTTGTTGTGGTAGTGGTTCCTCTCGGGTGCTGGCTGGATTGTGCTTCATCGTAGCACAACACTAGTGGAAATGCCTCCTCTCGGGTGCTGGCTGGATTGTGCTTCATCGTAGTACAACACTAGTACTGGCAATGCCTCCTCTCGGGTGCTGGCTGGGTTGTGCTTCATCGTAGTACAACAACAGTACTGGAAATGCCTTCTCTCGGGTGCTGGCTGGATTGTGCTTCATCGTAGTACAACACTAGTACTGGAAATGCCTCCTCTCGGGTGATGGCTGGATTGTGCTTCATGGTAGTACAACACGAGTACTGGAAATGCCTCCTCTCGGGTGATGGCTGGATTGTGCTTCATGGTAGTACAACACGAGTACTGGAAATGCCTCCTCTCGGGTGCTGGCTGGATTGTGCTTCATCGTGGCACAACACTAGTACTGGAAATGCCTCCTCTCGGCCGCTGGCTGGATTGTGCTTCATCGTAGTACAACACTAGTACTGGAAATGCCTCCTCTCGGGTGATGGCTGGATTGTGCTTCATGGTAGTACAACACGAGTACTGGAAATGCCTCCTCTCGGGTGATGGCTGGATTGTGCTTCATGGTAGTACAACACGAGTACTGGAAATGCCTCCTCTCGGGTGCTGGCTGGATTGTGCTTCATCGTAGTACAACGCTAGTACTGGAAATGCCTCTTCTCGGGTGACCGTAACTGATAGTCTCTTAATTACAGTCCGAAAGTGAAAGCAAGTGCCAGACAGCTCCCAGTCTCGCACTACAAGCAAGTGCTGCCCCAAGAGAGAGTCAAAGAGAGAGGAATTTAGGCTCTAGGGTCAGGAGGGTGTTCCTCAAGGGGTCGTTTAGAACCCCCGAAACCCCCCCCCCCCCAATTCAAAATGGGTTTTAAAGGGCGGGGCTAATTCCGGGTGGATTTGGGTCAATGTGTTTTTATTGTTAGGGGAGTTTAGTAAAAGGGGGAAGGGATTACTACATATGCATATGTCCATAATATCTGTGTGTTCCCAGTGGTTTACTAAACCGTACACCTTATAAACCCCTAAACCATAGTCCCTAAAACCCTACGCCCTAAACCTCTAAAGCCTAAACCCTAAACCGCCCAGGTAAGAAGGCTGCGGCGGCTATCCCTCAGCTCATCGACCGGCTGGACGACACGGAAAGAAAGGATGTCCGTATTGCCGCAGCAGAGGCCTTGGTTGTAGGGTCTAGGGGGTGTAGGGGTTTAGGGTGTGGGGGTTTAGGGGTTTAGGGGTTTAGGGTTTTGGGTTTTGGGTTTGGTTTAGGGTTTAGGGTGTAGGCATTTTGGGTTCTTATTCCCGCAGCAGAGTCAGAGGCTCTGGGCAACATGGGTGGGCTGGCCGCGAACTCCGTGACAGCGATGTTCAATGTGTTGGGTCAGGATACTGGGTACCCAAATGGGAATTTCCGAAGATTAGGGGTACCTTCGGGGTACCTTAGGTTCCTGTAACGGGTAAATATAAGGGTTCCTTTACATGGCTCTATAAGGGTTTAGAGTTTCCGAGAATTAGGGGTACTCTATTTTGGGGTCCTTATAATAAGGATTCTACTATTTAGGGTGCTATACTAGGGTCCGTATTCTCGGAAACTCCCAAAGATTGCCCCTTAACGCTTTGTGTTCTGGTGTAAAAATCTACAGCTAGTTTAAACAAGGTGTAAAAGGTACCCTTACTCTTGACTCTTGAGGGGTTACTGGGAAGCCGAGGATATAACATCCCCAGAAGACCGCTACTTGAAGGCAGCCAGTGTGGCCTTGGGGAAGATTGGCAAAGAAGAAAGCTATGCGGTGATCAAAGTGGTGAGAGAAAGAATGGGATACCACGCCTGGTTCCTTGCTAGCCGAGTCCACAAGCTTTACTTGTGACCCCAAACACTTCAAAATAGTAGGTTATAACCCCTTATAGAGGGTAGAACCCTTAAAACGGTAGGTTTTTGGATCCCCAGGTATGCCTTGTTGGGGGATGGTTTACCGAAGCTTCGGGGTTGTTTGGCTTAAGCAAATTACCCTACCCAAAACCCTAAACCGTAAAACCCAAAAACCCTAAACCCTAAACCCCTAAACCTGAGGTTTATCAAGTGGTTGGCTGTCACGGCTTGCGGCCGGATGGGTGAGAAAGCTGCCAACATGGCAAGTAAGCTGCGTGAGATGAGCTATGATGAAGATGCTGCTAGGCCGTTAATGAACAATGAACACCTGTTTGTGTGTTTTTTTTGTACTTTTAGGGTTTAGGGCTTAGGGTTGCTTTTCTTTGGAAGGAACAAACCATATGATTTCTTAAGGGCTTCCAAGCACAACCAGGTTCGCGTGCGAGATGCTGCCAAGCACGCGCTCGACCTCATAGACAAGGACATGTCATAGACTCGACCTGTGCAATGCGAAGCAAAATGTGGAAATGCCAACCTGCATGCTCTCGGGCTGCCCAGGCAATATAGTGGATAATTGCCGTAGGGGTTAACTGGCCAGCCCTGAACCCTAAACCCTAAATCCGAAACTCTGAACCCGCTATGAACCCTATTCCAAATATATAGGCGCCTGGAATGAGCCCCGAAACCCGAAATCCTAGAATCCTAAGCCCTGAACTCCCAAATCAATCCTAGAACCCTAAACCCTAACCCGAAACCTCTGAACCCTAAACCCTAAACCCTCTAACCCTGAACCCTCACACGACCCTCTTCCCAAGTCAGGGGACCAGATCCTCGTCGTGACGTGCACTCACAAGGCAATGACTCCCGGGTCTCTGCAGGGGTCCATTTAGGGTTTAGGGTCAGGGTTTAGGGCCCTGAAAGGTTAGGGTTTAGGGTTTAGGGGTTCCTATTTAAGGGTTCCCATACGGGATCTTTCTCACAAAAGCCCAGATAATTTAGGGGTTTGGAGTGTAGGGTTTCAGGGTTTCGGGTTTGGGCTTGAGGGGTGGGTAGCCTAGGGGTTCCGTGCAACCTTCCTCTACGTAAAAGGTCTGAATGTGTTGGTGATGTTTCGATTTTTTTAGGGTTCCGAAGATTCTGTTTCGTTTTGTGCTCTGAGGCATGCAAAGCGTTCAGACTCGTAGAATTTATTGCACTTCAGCGCTTAGGGGTTCATTATTCCGTCTGAATAGTGAAGGGGTCCTGTTTGTTTAGGGTTTTGTCTTGTCAGGACAAGAGGATTGGAGCTCGCTTATTTGTGTAGGTTCAGGGCTGAAATAATCTGCATGTGGTCTTTCCCTAAGGGTCCAAGTAAACCCCAAATCCAAACAGCATCGTAAACTTAGGATCAAAAAGTCCTTTTTCGGAAGTGCTGTGGTGCCAAATTACAATGACAAACTCTTTCAGCACTTGGGCTTCATGTGATCGTAGAGTCTAGCATCTAGGGGTTTAGAGTTTTAGGGGTTCCTTTACAGGTTCCTTTAGGGGCAGGGGTATAATGCTTAGGCTTAAGGGTTTAGTGCGTTTTAGGCTTACGGCCGCAAGGATGGTCTTGTTTTTCCGGGCTGCCCAAGGGAGATTGATCTCGGTTACATAATAGGTCCTAGGTACTGTCATTGTTATGGGGAAAACTTCCCCAAATCATAACCCTAAGGGTCCAAAGGACCCAATAATTAGGTACTCGAGTTTAGGATAGTAGTTATGTAGCTCAATATCAGGAGAGTATATGATTCTTAGGTACTTGGACCCTTAGGGTAACAGCATTCTACTATAAAGTTACTCAAGACCCTTTAGGATGCTAGTCTCTTGTTGTAGTAGTCCCCAATACCATTATGATACAGTAGACCCCACGACCCTGTTACAATAATGAAGCCCCTCATGCAGTAGTAAACCTTTGTACTTGGAGGTTCATGGGGAGTTATATGTAGGGTAACTGTAATTATAACCCATATTAGGGGACTTATAACTCCACCTATAACCACCCATGAACCTCCAACTACTAAACATTCCTTGTAACAAGCCTTATCGAAATCCTCTAACGGAGCCCTCTTTTAGTTCTGCGTCCCCTTATTCGGAAGCCCTACAAGAACCATATGTTGTAGTAGACCCAAAGGCACTAGTCTAGTTATGAAGGCCCCTATATGGGTAGTTCTGTAAATTAGCGTCCCTTTTTTCGGGTTCGCGAAATGGTACGGCACCCTATAAAAGGACCACAAAGGAACACTAATTTAGAGAACTGCCCCATCTAGAACCCTTACAGAAACCTTGGTAGAAACCCTTATAGACCCCTTTAAGGAACCCCCAGCAAACTACCCGAATTGGACCTTTATAGTACCCGTATAGAAACCTTATAGAAACCCTAATAGATCCCTTTACGGAACCCCCCAACCGGACCCTAATTTAGAGAACTACCCACATCGAACCCTTGTAGTACCCTTATAGAAACCCGTATAATGAGATCCCTTTACGGAACTCCCCAACCGGACCCTAACTTAGAGAACTACCCACATCGAACCATTGTAGTTCCTTATAAAACCTTATAGAAACTCGGAAAATTAGATCCCTTTACGGAACCCCCCAAAACGAACCTAATTTAGAGAACTACTACCCACATCGATTCTTTGTAGTACCCCCCTATAGAACGTTATAGGTCCATTTACGGAGCCCCCAAACGGGGCCCTATTTACTAAGTTCGAGAACTACCTTCAACTACCATAACCTACTTGTTTGTGAGTTCTTATTGTAAATTCTAATTTTCAACCTCAGCGCCTTCACGTGTGGAAGAGGGCACGGGCACGAGGACAATCAGTCTCCTGCCGACGGTCGAACCACCGTTTCCCCCACCTCCCCCTCCGGGGGTGGGGGAGGCTCAGTACTATACCAACCTCTTGCTACAGCTACAGAACAGCATGCACCTCCACGAGTTCTCAGGAGGTGCGGTACCATCATGGTGCTACAGCACGCCTTAGTCTTGGAATCCAAAGGAGGAGTTCCACGCTCGTTTCCACGAGCACATGTGACATCTGTGGCAGCGCCGACTTCTTCTGCTACAGATGCTCCAGATTGGAGCGACATTTAAAATGCCGCTTTGTTTCGCGAGCTGATTCTATAGGAACCCTACAAAAAAGTAGGTTTCGGTAGGTTAACCCCTAAACCCCTAAACCCCTAAACCCTAACCCCTAAACCCCTTATGAGGCTGGAGACACCAGCGTCGAAACTACCAGCCTCCAATTCTTCCAAGTTCCCGAAGGAGGCTGGAAGCTTCCTGGGGCTAGGGCTTAGGGTTTAGGGTGTGGGGTTTAGGGTTTAGGGTGTACCTTAGCCCTGAAGAACCTACCTTTTTAGGGTTCTTGATTATGATTTCCTTATAGTATAGTCCTCAAAAAGGTAGGTAATTCGGGGTTAAGGTTATGGGTTGTGGCAGCTCTGGGGACTTACAGGGAGGGGGAAGGGGTGGCGGTTGGTGGCGGTTGGGGCGTTAGGGCCCGTCAGGGTGTAGGGCTGACACGGTTTAGGGTTTAAGGTTTAGGGTTTAGGGTTTAAGGTTTAGGGTTTAGGGTTTAAGGTTTAGGGTTTAGGGGTTTAGGTTTAATTGGCTTGGAGGTGTAGGGTTGGGTTTTGCCTTCGTGAACGCCCGAAAGAACGACCAAGTAAGCATGACGATCCTTTATTTGGTGTACGTTGTCCGTGATTCCACAAAGAATGCCCTTGTTTTGGGTCTCATCGGGCATTAGGGGGTTGTAGGCTTCTTAGTTGCTGAGTTCATAAGCCCCCAAAAGTGTACAGTTTTAGTTTTATGGTGGGTAATATTATCCCGAAAAGTGTAAAGTGTATCCACTCAGCTACTAAGGCTTGTACGAATGCTTCGATTTGTTTTCAGCATGGGGTGTAGGCTGCAGGGTTCAGTTTAGGTGTTGGTGTGGAGCTTAGGGTAGGTGCTAAGGACCAATTACCCTGAAGCGCGTCATGTATGAATTATGAATATATGCATATATTCTATGTTGTCTATACTACATAGGTACATGGGCCCATGAAGACTTTGTGGCATAACCTATGCTAATCCCGATACCCACGGGGTGTGAAGCAGCTGGGCACCTCGCACACCGGAGGCACCACTGGTCAACTCCAGTGTGTCGGTGCCTGTACTGCACGG
This sequence comes from Symbiodinium sp. clade A Y106, assembly GCA_003297005.1. Lineage (NCBI taxonomy): Eukaryota > Dinophyceae > Suessiales > Symbiodiniaceae > Symbiodinium > Symbiodinium sp. clade A. Next base: position 28,191 of record BGNK01003884.1, read on the forward strand.
GCCACAGCACAGTCCTTACGGGTACGACAAGGGTTCGTTTCCCCGGGGTCCAAGAATTCATGGTACCCTTATAGTACTCTAAGAGTACTCTGATAGTACCTCATGGTACTCTTGTAGTGCTCTCACAGACTCTCAAGTACCCTCATTTTCATATGTGGGGCACTTTGCAATTTCAAGGATCAACTTGCTCTACTCAGGGTTGCTTGTTGCTTAGAGCTTCTAGGGGTTGTACATCGTCAGGATGTAAGGCAACGTGCATGTGGATTGTGTGCTGAACCTTTTGAGAGTTCAGACTGCGGCGTCGCATAGAATCGAACCAGAGGCTTTGTGCAGGTGCTAAGGTGGGGCTGTTGATGTCAAGGGAAAGAGGGCACGGGGTGTTAAAAGCATCCCAACACGGGCCAAATTGTGACAGCCCTCTGCTTGGATGAGGGTGGATTTCCTTTGGGGGTTTGGTTGCCTTTTCAAGTTCCTGGTTCCTGTTTGGAAAGGAGGATTCAGTGTGGGTTCTGTGCCAACCAAGTTGAAGAATGTAGCAGCTATGAAATACTGAGCTGAGTTCCATTTTCTGCAAACCCTGAGCCTTCAACCCTACAGTAAACCCTAAACCCTAAACCCCTAAACCCTCAACCCTAAACCCCAAAGAATGATGGTGATGTTGATGATGATAGTTACAGTGATGAAGGGTTTAGGGTTTAGGGTAGTGAGGACAATGACGTTGTCAACGACGGAAAATTGCTGTCTCATCACCACCAGTCTGTATTGTTTTCCTCATAATTTTGTTGTGCTCATGCTAGTGTTGTTATTTTGTGTCTCTTCATCACACTCCGCAGCATCGCCATCTTCACTTGACATTTTAGCCACAGTGCTGATACTGATTTTTCGTGCTGACAGAACCACCACCGCCGTCCGTCGGCAGCCCATCACTACTACCACCAGCGCCACCAGCAGCATCAAACAAGAACGGCCACGGCTGCGGCAACCACGGCTAGGCACAAGCGTAAATGCAAAGAGACCCATATAGAACAAGGCTGCACAGCGATAAACGCAGATATTCTAATGATAGTAGGTTGAATTGTCAGCAAAAGTAACATAACAACCATCATGCCTGTGTATAAGAGTGCGATGGCACTGGATGCAATCGTACAAGGCAGTTGCACATAGGACCCGTGATGGGGTACCTGCCTTAGAGCCCAGTCTCACAACAGAACAATCTTGTTTGGCCCTACCATCTTAGTAGCTGGGTAGGTACTTGAAGGGGCAGGGGACTTTTAAGTAGGTTATAAGTAGAGTTATAAGTGCCCTCAATGGAGTTACCCTAATTATAACCCTACTTATAACCAACTTACTAAGTCCCCTGCCCCTTCAAGTAACCTTTGACCTTTTGGGTTTTGTGGAAAAGTTAACCTGTTCTGGGCCAGGGTACTCAGCCCCTAAGCCATCCTCGAATCTGAACAAGGCAGATTCCTTGGATGGTGGCGTTACTGCCATGTCCATCTGGCTGCGAACTGAGAGTGTAAAGTTCAACGTGAGTTTTGTGGGCTGAGGGTCGTCAGAATCCGATTGTGCATCAGGGTTTGGGGTCAAAAGTTCGAGGTTTCGAGTTTAGGTTCTAGGGTTTGGGTTTAAAGATTTCTGTTTGGGGGTTTCACGTCAACCGCAAAGGCCGCAGCCGCAGAACTTGGAGTCACGTTCCTTCAGCGACCATGTCCTTTGAGGGGTTGGGATTTTCAGGTTGCACTGTCATCTTCTGTTCTTAACTAACTATTTTGGGTGGGGTGCAGGTACACGTTGAGGCAGAGAGCAGTGAATAAGGAATGCTGTGGAGAATCATAGCATCCCTACATTAAGTTTAAGCATGTCTTGGCTTAATAACTTAAGACCTTCTAGTGGACACTAACAAGTCTGCTCTAACTAGCCCGAAGCAGTACAGACCCTAGCCCCAATTTTGGGCTAGGGTCTATACTAGCCGAGTCTACACACACACACTTTGCCCTGAACCCAAGGCCCTTATCAAGCTAGAAGCCTGAGTAATTGTCGACATCGTTCCTTTCGGTTCCTATTCACCCCTAATTCAAGCGCTCGGGCCCCTTTGCTCAAACCCTTAGAGCATCCCTTAAAGGGGCCCGCTTAACGAATCCCTTAAAGGAACCCGAAATCCCTATTCCCAACTAGTACCAACTGCTCAGGCCCTCATATGGGAGTTTCCCCGAAAATAGGGGGCCCTAATATAGTACCCTAAATAGTAGGATCCTGATTATAGGGACCCCAACATAAGGTACCCCCAATTTTCGGAAACTCCCATATTACCCCAAGCTGGAGCACACAGGTCTCTGCCCTCCACGGCTTCGGGGGAATCGCGTGGGAGGTGGGAAGATCCTTAAGGGTTTAGGGTTTAGGGCGTCTTCCTATCGCTTTTTGGGTTCCAGGGTTTACAAGGCTCAGGGAGCAGAAATTCCCAACTCTCGCTTTGAGCTTTTGAGGCTTAGAGGTTCAGAGTTTAGCATGTTTTCGGTTCTGTTGAGACGAAGATTCACATTGTAGGGTCTGGGTTGTGGTTCAGGACTTGGGTCCTAGGACCAACTCCTGGCCGAAAGGGTAACGAAGTACTCAATCATTCTTGGCTCAAATCACGTAGTTCTTGAGAACTTGGAAGTCAGGGTTGGGGTTTTTGAGTTTGGGGGGTTAGGACTCATTGGGTCAGGTATCCACTTGTGGGGAGTAGCTTCAACCAGTTCGACCCCTCAGAGCTGCCCCGATCCCCAAACCTGCCCTATACCCTATAAACCCTACTCTCAACCCTAAACCCTCAACCCTGCACCGCACTACAACTTGTGCCCTACACTGTTTGTGTCATGGGCTTCAGGGATTATTCTGGGGTTGTATCATGGGGTTTAGGTCTTATCCTGGGCTGTAACTATCAACTACGGCCGACTCTCCGCTGTGTCACGGGGTTTATGGACGATTATGGGCTGTATCATAGGGTTTATGGCCTATTCTGGGATGTATGGTTCTGCGCTGTATCATTGCTTAGGCTTACCTGGACCCCCACTAAAATAATGGCCCAAACCTAACAAAGGCTATTATTCTACATACTTTTGGGGTCCAGGTACAGCCTAAGCCCCTTAGCCCCCTAAACCCCACATTATAGTAACCCCTACAGATCTCTTCAAAGGAACCTTACTCTAACCCCAAGGGTCCAAAGGACCCAATAATCAGGTACTCGGGTTTAGGATAGTAGTTATGTAGGTTAGGATTTTGGAGAGTATATGATTATTGGGTACTTGGACCCTACTCTAATACTAAGCAGGACAAAAGCCCAAGCGGTTCAGGATTTAGGCCTTAGAGTTCAGCTTCAGGCCTTAGGGGTTTAAGGTCTTGGCCTTGGGATTTAGGGCTTAGGGTTTAGGGTTTAGGTTTTAGGGTGTAGGGTGTAGGGTTTAGGGTTTAAGGTTTAGGTTTCAGGGTGTAGGGTGTAGGGTTTAGGTTTTAGGGTTTAGGGTTTAGGGTTTAGGGTTAGGGTTTAAGGTATGCGCGATACGGTTCAGTATTTAAGCCTTGGGTGATTGAAAACTTCATCTCTGGATGTCTTAGGATTCTCTGGGTGGATGGGTATTTTCCCAATCGAAGAAAGGTATGCAGATAGTTTTGTAATTAAGTAAGTGGTATGAGGGTCTCCGGAGCAGGTTGGGGAACGTGCGGCGGGCATGGGGATTCACGCGCGGGTCACATTGGGCTACAGGGTTTTTGGTCCATGCAAAGCAGCAAAGTCAATAGACCAATCGCTGGCCTCAATGATGTTGGTGCTGCCGCCGAGAATGCCCGCTACCATGGGGGCCTGCCCCGGCAACTCCACCGTTCTTTCCGAGCTGGTGGTCGGACAGCCCATTCCCGGGGTCAGGGTCGTCGCTCGGCCTAATTATCGTTCCGGCAAGCCCTCCGAGATCTTGTGCACAGGCGCTGCCCACAAGGAATGTACTTTATGAGCTATAGATGGATCCTTGATATGGTTTGATGTAGGGAGTTCGGGGTTTTGGAGTCTCTGGGTGTATGCTTGCTTTGGCATTTGTCCTGCATGCAGAAGAGCATCCCAGGGTTCGGAGTGTGGGGGTTGGGACTCAGGGTTCGTGTTACAAGGCTTTTGGGTTAAGGGTATGCCGCATATGCCGTTTATGTTCGAAAGTTGTAGTCTAACATAATTTACTCCAAAATCCCACTCCAATCATTCCTGACCCTACTTCTAAGAATAGGAACCGCAGTTCGGCGCCCTGCGAATCATTCCCAGGCGCGTAACGCTATACTCAAGCCCAGCCATCATCGGTTTAGGGACAGGGAGAGTGGCAGTCTGTATGGTGCTCCCTTTCGGATCACGTTGCAAGTTACGGCGAGAAAAAGTTTCGAAAGAACCCCTTCAGCCACAAAATCAATGATGTGTTGAAGGCTTGCCTGCGGCACCGGCAAGGGTGGCTGCTCGTCTGCCTTATTGCTTTCAGCCATACAGCCTGACTGGGCGGGCCGTTAGGGTTTGGTGACACAGGATGCCGCTTCGGGCCAATGTACCTGCGATTCGAGTATGTGGATTCGCAGGAATTTGCTTTAGATTTCACCCTAAACCCTGGAGGCCTAGGGGCTGCAGGCTTTTACTTACCTTTGGTTAGTAGAGAATGGAGGAATGGGGTACAATTATAACTACTATCACTACCATTCCTCCATTCCCTACTAACCAAAGGTAGGTTTAGGGTTGGGTTGGGGGTATAAGCTTCCAGAATAACTTTCAACCCTAGACCTGCAAAGTCTAGGCCCCAAACCCAAAACCCTGAAACTCAAATCCCAGGCTAAACCCTAAAAACCCTTAAGGGCCCTAAAGGGGCCCGAAACCCTAAACCCCTAAACCCTTTAAGCCCCAAGCTTTAAACTCCAGGCCCCAAGCCCTTTAAGCCCTTGTTCGGTTTATGGTTGGCTCGTCGCTGGCTAGTGAAGGGTTCGGTAGTAAAACTATCCTTTTCCAGTCCCCATGCTTTTGTTTTCTTTACTTTATCCCCCCGCAGCACGACAATTCTCTAATCATTAAAGCCCCTATCTTTGCTTTGTTGCTTTCGTTGGGTGTCTCTCGACTTCCCTAAGCCTGCAAGCCCTGACTGTCCAAGGCCCAGAAGTCCAAAATATCCCTAAACCCATCTAAACAATACCCCAAGCCCCTAAATCCCTAAACCCTAAACCCTCCAACCCCTAAACCGTAGATCCATTGAAACCCTAAACCCAACCGCTTTCCTATCCCCCAAATGTCCCAGAATCGAAGACCCCCAAGACTTTCAAAGTTTAGCGGTTGGGTCCTGCAGCACCCAACAGATTGAAACTTTGTATTGCGATTTCGCGTTTAGGGGTTTAAGAGTCTAGGGGCTTTGGGTTCGGTTTAGGGTTAGCCCAGAGAGGCCTTGGCGTCTTTGAACTTGCCTGGCCTCTCGCAGCGTCCCTCGTCAAGGCGGCGCGGTGTAGTGTATGGGGTTTGTAGAATCCTATCCGCGGTTGACCTTCGGCTTTGTAGGGAGTTTTGTGGTGTTACATTGTCCATGATCTTCAGTCAACCCTTAATTAGCTTAAATCGGGCTGTGTAGTGTTTGTGTTAGGTTTAGCTGCAACTACAGGTGTGCTTGAGTGTGTCAATTGTCAATGTAGTGATGCCGACTGCCATCGCAGGGTGAGGTTGTATTGCTATACTCACGAGCATGTGGGAGTTTCCGAAAATAGGGGACCTTAATATAGTACCCTAAATAGTAAGATCCTTATTATGGGGACCCCAAGACAAGGTACCCCTAATTTTCGGAAACTCCCATGTGCTTGCAACACCAGAAAAGTTAACACAGGGGCCCAAACTGGTAGAATATGTTTTCGGGTCATACAGCTTCAGCATTACATTGGGAAACCCTCAACCTTACATAGTTTGTAGAGCCTAAACCATGCCGAAGCCGGGAAGCCCTAAACCCCGAAAGAATTGGACAACTGAGACCAAACGCACAAAAACAAAAAACAAAAAAAAAACAACTATTAGACTATTTACGAAACGCGACTATATAAAGCACCAGTCTTGCCAAAGAGAGCCTATTCCTAACCCCTAGACCCTAATCCCCAACGGCAACCTACCCAGATCTTCTAGAATACCATAACTAAAGACTACACCTTATATCATAATTATCATGGATCCTATTACAGTTTAAGGTATACTCCTTAGTTAAGGGATACTGGAAAATCTGGGCACCTCCTTTTTTTGGTATCCGGCCGCTTTGTGAGGCTGCCAGCGGCGGCGACGCAGCCACTGCAGCGCCCCTGCTTCCGGAGGCGGGCTCTGAAGTTCAGGGGTTTGAGGGTTCCTTTAGGGTTTTAGGGTTCCTTTAGGGTTTTAGGGTTCCTTTAGGGTTTTGGGGTTCCTTTAGGGTTTTAGGGTTCCTTTAGGGTTTTAGGGTTCCTTTAGGGTTTTAGGGTTCCTTTAGGGTTTTAGGGTTCCTTTACGTGGTTTCTGTTGAGGATTCATTTACGAGATCGAAGAGGGTGTAGGATTTTGGGGTTCCTGTAAGGCTTTTGTACGTTTGCTAGCTTTCTTGCTACCTTTGAGTTCCCTAAACCCTAAACCCTTGGTTATAGCACGTTCTTAGGTTCCTTTGGGGGTTCCTTCTTGGCGTTTTTGAAGGATCCTCCAGGGCATCGAAGGTTCAGGATTCCAGGATTCCTTCCCTTGAGGGTTCCTGTTAAGGATCTAGAAGGGTTCGCAGCTTTGGGGTTTTGGGTTTGAGAGTTGTTTTAGAGTGTTTTGGGGGATTCTGTAAGCGTTCGGTTTTAGGATGGGTGTGTCTTAAGGACACGTCATCTGAGTCTGGGCTCATAGTTCAGGGCTTGGGGTTGAAAGCTTGAGGCTTTCAATTTGGTTCGGCATTGGTTTCATGTCGTTAGGGTTTTCTACTATGTGGGGCTTTCCGAAAATTAGGGGTACCTTATTCTGGGATCCTTATAATAAGGATCCTACTCTGTAGGGTACTATATTAGGGCCCCCTATGTTCGGAAACTCCCATGCTGAGTGGCTTGCAAGTTTTGACTTGAAGGGGTCTTTGGTCCTCAACCCTTGTGGCACGCACAACAGCCTCCCTTTCCAGATAGCTAAGCCGAATGGGGTTCGGGTTTGGGGTTTAGAGTTTAGGGTCTAGGGTTTCAACAACCCCAGGCTGCAAGGGCCCTACACCACGAAACTTTGCCCCAACCTCCTTAAACTCAAACCCTCTAAACCCTAAAGCGTAAACCATCCGTTGAAACACATCCCTAAGCCAACCTGGGCCAACCCGAGATTCAGAAGCTCTAGTTCCTATGCCCGAAACTGATGTCGAACTGCTCCAGGTCAACACTCGACCGCACACAAAGGCAGGGCCGATTATCATTACTTGTTTGGTTTTTATTTTGAGGGAGGGGTTGAGGGGGAGACTTTTGGGGAAAAGGTGTTGGCTCTGACTGAAAGCTGGGGACCTCGGCGCTAGGTTCGGGAACTACTGATTTGGCTCGAGTCCAGCACCCGGTGCTGACGGTTTAGGGTTTGGTTTAGGATAGGGGTATGGGTTTCACCACGACTTCTCCTGTATTCCGGTTTACGGTTCTGGAAGCTGCATATCAGCATCTAGGCATAGTTCATTCTAGATCTATGTCCCTCCATCTGGCAACATAACTAGATACCGGATGTGATCTCGCTTCACTCGCTCGGTTCCGGATGCAGGAACTACATCTCTGAATCCTGCCAGAAATTGCCATCCAGGGTTGAAGGGGGGGGGCATATTAGTGCTGAGCATAACTTCGCCACCATGTTCATCAGCAGCAATGCAGCCCCAGATTGTGCGGCCACCCGTAGTGACATCATTGTCATCATCATTGCCAGCCACACGGTCACCTTTATAGTCAACATCGTCTCCACCATCATGCACATTATTGCCATTCACCGCAACGCCCTCATCTTCTTCGATCCTCCTTAGTTCTATCATTGCTTTTGTGTTCTTCCTTGGTGCAGAGGCATGCGTACCACTTCAGGAGCAACATCAGCGTCACCATCATCAACAACCAGAATGCGATCATCATCATCATCATCACAATCAGTACTTCTGTATTGCTGTAGTATTCATCACGACTGCACGGCATTGGTATCATGATCGCCACCTTCACCGTCCTCTCGTCGTCACCACCATACTTAATCCCTGTTCCAATCAGCAACAAGTGGAATAGTAGACACAACCCGACATTGTTTGACCCGCATCATCATCCTTTTTCTCGTTGCCACCGCAACTGCCGCCGCCGCCATACCACCTCCACCACCACCGCCGCCGCCACCACAACCACCACAAGCAGCACCAGCCAAGGAGTCATTGTTGCAGCATATGCTAGTGTGAAGTTGAAGAAGAATATGAATTATGATGGTAACGTGACAATGGTGCTGAAGACGAAGATGATGGCTATGCTGACGGTGATGTGGTGATGAGGATGAAGAAAAGGAGGAGGAGGAGGAGGAGGAAGAGCAGGAGGTGAAGGATGAGGAGGAGGAGGGGATCTGACGAGCACTGGTGCGCCCCAGAACAGTTTGCGATTTCCAGTTGCCAGGCTGTTGTTGCTGTGGAATGGAAGCATTCTACCGGCTCAGGCCCGGCACGAACTCCGCGACCTAGGTTTGAGGGTTTAGAGTTTAGAGTTTAGCGTTTTAACTCCTGTAATAGGGGCCCCCTCAGTTTTGTAATGAGCTAGCTGCTATACTGCAGTCACATAGAGGCTTAAATGTGCCCTGACACAATAACCTACTATGTAGGTAGGTGGGCTTTCTGGGTTACGTTACGTATGGCCTGGGGTGGGGGGATTCGATAAGTTGGCTCTGAGGCTCTGAGATTCTTAAGATCTCACACCCTCACGCTTCTTGTAAGTGTTAAGTGTGGTGGGTGGCCCAAGTCAGGATAGGCCGCCATTTTGGAAGACTCCTCTGCATGGGAATCTCCATTCGGACTTGGACCTGGGCATTGCAATTCTCAAGCCGAGGGGTCGTTCTTGTGCTACCCAGATCTTCCAGTATCAAGGAATATACCTTAAATCATATTACCTTGACCCCCCACCTACCCTCTACTATATCTGAAATACCCACTATTAAGGGCCACAAGGGCTCTATTCAAGGGCCCTTAAGGGGTTTGTAGGAGCCTATCATGGTTTAAAGGCATATTAGTCAAGCAAGGGATTTTTGGAAGATCTGGTGACCCGATACCCTAAACCCTTAACGTAGATCCCCTATAGATCCCCATAAAGGAACTCTAAAGCCTAAGTCCTAGACCACGACAGCCCTAAATGGAAGCTCCGAGGGTAGTTGCATGGTAATGTTCCCTGCTGAGTTTGACTTCTGCGCCCGTCGCTACCACAAGCCAAGCCTCCCGACCATGTTCCACAGACAGCAGCAAAACCCAAGGTCATCACGCAACTTTCAAGTATACACCTTCAATTAATAAGCCCCTGAAGCCAAGCCCCAAGCTAGACCCTAAACACCTACGTTGAACGAGTCCTAATTCCTCATACAAGTGATTATGGCTTGTGCCATTATGCCCTCAAGCTAGGTCTATAGGGGCCTGCAGGTATATCCTAAACCCGAAACCCCTATAAGACCCTATAAACCCCTATAAACCCTTTAAATCCCTCTAAGCCCTAGACCCTATCCCTTCAAACCATATCAACTCCTATAAACCCCTATGAACCCCTATAAACCCCTATAAACATCTATAAACCCTAAACCTTCTACCCTAAGCCCCATAAACCCTACACCCATACCCTGTCCGACTGGAAGGCGGCGTCGGGTCCACGTTGATGTCCGCCAGCCAGGACTGGCGTTGCTTGCGGTTTAGTATGTAGACCTTTAGGGGTTTAGGGTTGAGGGGTTTAGGGTGCAGGGTTTAGGGGTTTCGGGGTTTAGTATTTAGGGTTTTGGGGTTGGGAGTGTAGCCTTTAGGAGTTCAAGTTTTTTTGGGTTTAGGGTTTTTGTTGGGTTTAGGGGTTCCTTTAAAGGGATCTAAGTTAGGGGTTAGGGCTTTTTGGGTTTAGGATTTTGATGGATTTAGGGTTCCGTTGAGGGATGGCTTTAGTAGTTAGGGTTTTGGGGTTTAGGGTGTGCTTTAGGAGTTTAGTTTTTTTTGGGTTTTGACGGGTTTAGTGGTTCCTACGGTGGATCTATGGGGGGGTTTTAGATTAAGGATTTTTCTGGGGTTTAGAGAGTTCCTTTCAGGGATTTATAAGGGATCTAAGTTAAGGGTTGAGGGTTTTTATTTTGGGTTCAGGAGTTTGGGGGTCCCGGGTGTAGGCTTTAGAGTTTAGGGCTATTACGGTTTAACGGTTGTGGTTGAGGGTTGGGTTTAGGCTTTTGGAGTTGAGGGGTTTAAGATTTCAAGGGGTTCTTACCTAAGGAACAGTGACCGAAGAGAAATACCCTAAACCCTAAACCTTAAACCCTAAACTTAAGGAACAGTGACCGAAGAGAAATACGGGGTTTTTGAGCGTCTCATGGGGCTTCTTCCCAGACTTTCCAAAATCCCTTAATTCAGGAATCTACCTTAAATTATAATCGGATCCCTAACATGATTTAAGGTATATTCCTTAGTTAAGGGATTTTAGAAGGTCTGGGTTAGGGCTTGAAAGGCGCGACAGGGTTCACACAGTGTTTTTGATATGGCTGAAAAACCCGCGGGTGTGACTGGAGTTAGCTACAAAAGGGTTCGCAAGCCGCACAGGTTTTCCTTTTCTTTTTTCAACAGGTTGTGTCAGACTTCACATCGCCCAGGGCTCAGGGTGAAAACTTGAGAGTTTAAGGCGTTTCTGGTTTAGGGTTTCTGGTTTACGGCCAAAGGCAGACACAAAGATAGTTTCGAACTCAACGGTCTCACAGTGTCCCCTGCTTTTGAGCAAGCCAGGGTAAGTAAGCATCTAATTAGAACCCACTGATCATAGACCCCCTCCCAAATCGCAAGGGTGGCCCTTCGGTGGACAATTTGGGCCCTGACACTCCCCTAACCGTAGACACTCAATGCAACATAGCATAGGGGCCTAAGTAGTTACCTCAATACTATTATCATTGTAGTACAACATACCCCCAAAGCCCTATTCTATTTATGAAGGCGCCTGCATTACTCTGAAACCGTAGAACCCTTAAACTTCCCCAAACCCTAAACGATAAGAATATTCAACTGAAGATCCGAAGGTCTACCAGGACCCCACCCCAAGTGCCGCTTACTGAATGCAAAGCACGTGAGACAATGTGACCTACCTTTGGTTAGTAGGGAATGGAAGAATGGTAGTAATAGTAGTCATAATTGTACCCCATTCCTCCATTCCCTACTAACCAAAGGTAAGGTGAGAGGCTTATCTCGGTNTAGTAATAGTAGTCATAATTGTACCCCATTCCTCCATTCCCTACTAACCAAAGGTAAGGTGAGAGGCTTATCTCGGTCTCTCCAAGCAGGGCCTGGAGGGGAGAGCACAGGCAAGCTTCTTGGTCCTCCTGATGCTGCTTGTCTGGCAACGTTCTGATTCTCAGACTGATCTAGTCACCTAGTCATTGAGCAATGTGAGAAGCAGCAGCTCCAGGATGGAGCACATCCAGAAGAAGGAGGGGAAGAACCTGCCCGACGTGGTCCTCTGGCCACACCCGGAGAACGTCATCATCAAGTTCTGCAGGCTTGCCTCCGACAAGATCTGCTCCTTGATTGTCATTCTGAGGGCAGTTCAGAGCTAGCGAGTCATGTCTTTGTCATACAATGCTGCAGATCTTGAGTTGCTCCTAAGTCTTCAAAGCCAACCCGGAGCTGGAGGTTATGACCGCTTAATTAGAGAGTAGAACCCTTAAAACGGTAGGTTATTGGATCCCCATGTCAACCCCAAACCCTAAACCCCCAAACCGTCAGCTTCTAGACCCAATCAATCGAGGATGGGCTTCTGAAGGTTTGGCGCTACGAAGAGAAACCCGGCCAGCCATGGGCCCAGCGACTCCACAGGAACCCCTTGAAGTGTAGGGCTCGTTAGGGCTCAGGGCCTTAGGGTTCAGGGTTTGGGGTTTCTGTAGGCTCCTGTGGGCGTAGGGTTGAATGTTTACAGTGCCTATGGAGGGTCTTATCATGTGCAGTTGTTTTTTTTCCGTTGCTGTTGTGTTTTCCATTTCCCCTGGGCATCAAAACAGCCCAAAAGCCTTATATAGTATGGTCTTTGGCCCCAAAAGGCTTAATATATGAGTCCTTAGATCCCTAGGGTTCGTTCTTTCGTAAGGGCTGGGCTTCGCCATAATACATAGCTTCCGCAGTCTCTATAACGTTTACAAACCCTAAATCCTTAAACCCTAAACCCTCAGGGCTCATAACAGTGTGATCGGGTTCAAGCCATGTCTCAAACAAGAGTCACTGAGTAAGTGTTCCTTCCATCACGTCTTGAATGTCCCTTAATCAAGTGGTGGAGAGTTTACAGGGATGCTGCAGTGATTTCTTTCGCAGAGATCTTGGTTTCACAGCTGTTCTTAGACGCGGGGTTGTCATTGAGGGCCCCTTGTTAGTAGTTAGTGTTTTGGTGCCTGACTGTTCACACATATAGCTCAATTAGGTTCCTTGAATCAAGCATTAGCTGCACATTCCCATTTCGGAGGTTTCGGAGTTTCCGGGTTCAAGCACAGGGCTCAAGAAATCCCAACCCTCAACCCTAAAACACCCTACGCTAAAAAAGAAAGCCAAAAAGGTGGGTTAACCCACACCCTAAGCCCCATAAAGCCTTAAACCCTACACCTAAAAAAAGAAACCTTATAATTGTCAATCCTCAAGCCGTTGGTTGAGGCTCGTTGCGACGACTTCCACGGCAGGACCGCTTCGGCAGGCAGGTGTAGGGTTCCACAGAGTCCCCTTACGAAAACATACATGCATACATACGATTGAGAGTTTACCTGGGGATCCAAAATCCTACTCTTTTTGGGGCTATACCCGGCAATTAAGGGCTTATAACCTACTATTTTGTAGGGTTTGGGGATACAGGTAGGGGCTATCTAGCTAGCCAGATACAATTGGGATTCTGCTCGGTTCTCCCTCCCTCACACGCTCTGTCATTGTCTCGCTTTCTTAGTCTTGGCTCTGATCCAAAGCCCGAAAGCCTTGAATCAAAATTTCTGACCCCAAGCCGTGAGTGCCCTGAGTTCAGAACTGCGGGCCCTAAGCTTAAAAACCCGTTAATACCACAGTCCTAAACCTCAAACGCTCAACCCTAAGCCCCAACCGACAAGAATCGTATAATCACAGTATGCTATATGAGGAATTGCTCTTATGATTTGGGGAAGTATCCCCCATAACACTACCTAGGACCCTTTGGGATAGTCTTCGATCTGCCCTAAACCCTAAACCCTAAACCGAACCCTAAACCCTAAACCCTAAACCGAACCCTAAATCCTAAACCCTAAACCCTAAACCGAACCCTAAACCCTAAACCCTAAACCCTAAACGCAGGCCGGCGCGATCCTTGCAGCATGCCGGAGCCTCAGCGCGCTGGGATACCTAGGGCTTCAGTCGTTGAGGCGCTAAGGGTTTAGGATTTAGGGTTTAGGGTTTAGGGCTTAGGGTTTATTAGGGTTTAGGGTTTAGGGTTTATTAGGGTTTAGGGTTTAGGGCTTAGGGTTTAGGGTTTAGGGTTTATTAGGGTTTAGGGTTGGGATTTTGGAGAGTATATGATTATTAGGTACTTGGACCCTTGGGGTTGTACCTGGGGATCCAAAGACCTACGTATACTGTTTTAAGGGTTCCTTAAAGGGATCTATAAGGGGTTTAGGCTTTAGGGATTATAGGGTTTAGAAGGGGTTTCATTATCTCATTACACCAAGGGTCCAAAGGACCCAACAATTAGGTACTCGGTTTTAGGATAGTAGTTATGTAGGTTAGGATTTTGGAGAGTATATGATTATTAGGTACTTGGACCCTTGGGGTTGTACCTGGGGATCCAAAGACCTACTGTTTTAAGGGTTATACCCTCTGAATGGGTCAAAACCCACTGTTCTGTGGGGTTCAACGGTTCCTTGAAAGGGACTTCAATACGTTCTGTCAGGGTTTAGCGTTTTCTGGGTTTTGGGTTTCGAGCCCTTGGGGGTTTGGGATTTAGGGTTTAGGGTTTACTGCGCCGGGCCGACAGTTCGACCCACTAGCTTGAACATGCTGGAACAGCCTACGCCACTCAGTCCCCCAGCCTCTTCCCCATAGACTCCTGACAGAACTGAGCCTTGGGGCCTCCTCTGCAACTAAATGTATTGTATGGTGTAAACGGTGCAATAATTACTCTGCTACCCTCGTAGGGCACGGCAGGAGTCTGTATGCTACCTGGAGCTCGAAACTTTCAGAATGGGGATACCTGGCATAAGCACTTTTCAGCCTGCAGTGGGGCTGGGCTCTGGGTGCCAAACTGCATGCTGCAGGGCAGGGACTTTGTGCGGTTTTTGGTTTAGTTTAGGGTTGTGGGTCCTTAGGGTTTGGGGTTTTTACGGGAGGGCCTATTTTTTGGTGTCTTTTTTTTTTTTTTTTTT
>BGNK01003884.1:42846-65042 GCA_003297005.1 Symbiodinium sp. clade A Y106
GGCTTTTCCTTGGTTTTTCCTAGGGAAAACACCAGTTTCCTTACGTTTTGGACGGATTTGGTGTGATTTTCCTTGGTTTTCCTACGAAAAAACATATTCTTCTCCTTGATTTTCCTTCGGGAAAACATGTGAAGGGAAGGAAGGAAGGAAAGAAGGAAGGAAGGAAGAAAGCAAGGAAACAACGAAGGAGGAAGGAAGGAAGGAAGGAAGGAGGAAACAAGAAGGGCGAGAAAGAAGGAAGGAAGGAAGAAAGCAAGGAGACAAGAAAGGAAGGAAGGAAGAAAGGAAGGCAGGAAGGAAAGGAAGCAAGGAAGCAAGGAAGACAATCGAAGGAAGAAAGGAAAGAAGCAAAGCAAGGAAGGAAGGAAAAAACGAAAGAAGGAAGCAAGGAAGGACAAAAAGAAGGAAGAGAGGGGACGGTAGTATATCAGTATATAAAGTATATATATATATATATCTGCTTGCAGTTGTGGTTTTGCCACAGCCACAACCACAACCACAACCAGAACCGCAACCACAACCTCGACCTCAACCTCAACCTCAACCTCAACCTCAACCACAGCCACAACCACAACCACAGCCACAACAACAACCACAACCNGTCCCGACAAAAACCTAAGATAACGTACGTTTTACGCAAGTTAATGTAGGTCTTCCCGCGGAAAACCAAGAGGAATCACACCAAATCCGTCCAAAATGTAAGAAAAACAGTGTTTTCCCCAGGGAAAATCAAGGCCAAGACTGTTTTTTCGTAGGAAAACCAAGGAAAATCACACCAAATCCGTCCAAAACGTAAGGAAACTGGTGTTTTCCTTAGGAAAAACCAAGGAAAAGCAACAAAAAAAAAGACACCAACAAACAAAAAAAAAAGACCCCCCAAAAACATCCACCCGTTTTTACGGACTTCAGGCGCTTGTGGTTTAGAGTGGATGGCCGTTAAATGGTAGATGTGCTCCACCACCTACGGTCCGATCGGGCGACGGTTCTAATATTGCACGCCTCTGCGACGAGCGCGGTGCGCCTGCGAAGCTGGCGGCGCCGATGATAGACGGAAGGATGGCGGCTTCGGTATTCAGCAGGATGAAGACGACCCAGCGGCCCAGCGGCACCGGATAAGTAGTTGTCGGCGCTGGCGACGCCAGCTGGTGAACCCGTGGAGACGATAAGGCGTTTCCTTTCCTTGTGAACCGGGCGCAGTGTTCCGTCGGTGGTTCAACTCCTTTTCAGGGGGGCTGAATGCCACTGCCTGCAAGGACCCTCCCCAATCCAGCCCACACGAGGCTGTGAAGTTCTTTTACAGGTTTTACAATGTTCTTCCACAAGGGGTTGAGAGTTTTCAGGATCGAAGGATGTTTAAGCTTGAGGGTCTTTTGTGTTGAGGGTTTATTGCTTATCGTTGATGCAGTCGAGTAAGCCTTAGAGTAGATGTCTTGGTGGCTCCGGGCTGTAGCTTCTGGAGCCGAGCAGCTTGACCGTAAACCCCTAGACCCTTCACCCAAATCGGTTTAGGGTTTAAGGGTTTAGGGTTTAGGGCCCAAGTACTAAGCCGGGAACCCTATGCGCCAAACCCCAAGCCCAGAACCCGAAATCCTTGTTCTGGAGCCCTTACTAAATTTTGCGGAACCTTGTGAGGCACCCTTGAACCCCCAACCCTAAACCCTAAAGCACCAAATCCTGAACCCTAGACCCCAAACCCTGAACCCTAAACCCTAGAACCCTGAAGCACCAAATCCTGAACCCTAGACCCCAAACCCTGAACCCTAAACCCTAGAACCCTAAAGCACCAAATCCTGAACCCTAAACCCCAAACCCTGAACCCTAAACCCTAGATCCCTAAAGCACCAAATCCTGAACCCTAAACCCCAAACCCTGAACCCCAAACCCTGAACCCTAAAGCTTGAACCCTAAAGCCTAGAACCCGAAATGCTGCTGCCGAGGCTGGGATGTAAGCTCTGAGGCGCCGGCATTACTTGCAGGTGGCCGCGACCAGGCGATGAGGGAGTTGGGATTTATGGTTATACAGTAGAAGCCAAAAAGTTGGAAACCCAATAGCCTCAATCCTCAAGAGTCATGTATAGGGAATCCCAGCGATATTTGGCCTTAGTCCGGTTTCCAACTTTTTGGGGATTACTATAATGGGGAACCAGGGTTTGGGGATCTACTAGTAGGATGTACGGTTTGGGTTTTGGGAGTTCAAGTTTTGTCGGAGGGGGGAGGCGAGGGTGGAATTTGGAGTTCAGGCTCTACGATGTTTGTGGAGTTCGGGGGTTGCCTCAACTTGAGATTTCAGGTTCGATTTTTTTTGTTTCAGATTTACATGCTCCGTCTTTACACCGTAGACCCATTACGGCTAGGGGCCGGGGTCCTTGCAACACGGATCTTGTTATTGAGCCTTGTAATGTAGATATGCAAGAACTGCCAGGAACGCCCAAAGCATGTTGAAGCTCCGATTCCCGGGCACGAAAAACCACTTGTTAATTCCACTACTCAATTATCTAATTTTGTTCCTGTTGGTCCCGCTATGTGTATATACATATGTATATATATATACATAATATAGTTATATGTATATATATATATACATACACATACATATTCAAAACTGCATACATCTATATACATATACGCACTTAAGCTTATTAGTTGTTCCAGCTGATCATCGAGCATGATTAACCGCTGTGTTTGTTCCTTTAGGTCCCGGTGTTTAAACAAATCAATATACGTGTACATACATACATACATACATACATACGTACATATATATATATATATATATACATATATATACAGATTTGCATTATATATATACACATATGTGTACACACTTAAGCGAACTAGCCGTTAGCTCAACTGAGCTTCTAAATCTGTCTATTGAGGCAAAACCCGAAACCATCTCTTCTTAAACCTCTGTATGAGTCTACGTAAAGCTGCAGATCCGTTGGCTCTAGGCTAAAGCCCTTCAACTGCCTCAAAGCACGTTAGCCTTGAATCCCATCGCCCTAAACTTCCCGAAGTATTATCTCGCTGAAACCTAGTCAAAACTGCAAGCCGCTTTATAAGATTTAGGGTTTAGCTACGGCTGTTGGATTCCTATAGTCCGGAGGACCCTGAAACTAGCCCGGAAGTCCAGCTGCCTTATACAATGGGCTGCTATCCGCCAGGGTCTCAAACTCATGGTATGCATGTACCCTCAAAAAGGTCCCGAATTAGGTCCAGGGACAGCAGATGTAACCTTGCCATATAGCTATAGGCAACTTTTTCTCACCAGCGCCCGAAACCTTATAACTTAGATCCTAAATGGGAGTTTCCGAAAATTAGGGGTACCTTATGTTAGGACCCTTATAATCAGGATCCTACCATTTAGGGTACTATATTGGGGTCCCTTATTTTCGGAAACTTCCAAATCTCAAGCCCGACACGCCTTAAATCCGAAACCCCAAAGATCTCACGCCCGAAGTTCGAAATCTTCAACCCTTTGCAGCTTGGTTTAGGGTTTAGGGCTTGGGGTTTAGGGTTTCGGAGTTTAGGAGTTTAGGAGTTTGGGGGTTTAGGGTTCAGGGTTTCGGGTTTCGGGTTTCGGGTTTAGCCTAGTAGTGGAGTCTAGGGTTTAGGACGAAGACTTCTTCAAGCCTCAATCCTGGACCCTGGTCAGATTGCCTTCCGCTGGGATCTCGAGGTGGGTCATCCTACCTTGTCCCTAACCCTTACAAACCATATAAGCCCTCAGCCAAAACCCAAGACCGGGAACCTCTGAGCCCTAGCCCAAGACCCCGAACCCTGAACCCTAAACCTACCTTTGGTTATTGTAGGGAATGGAAGAATGGTAGTAGTAGTAGTGATAATTGTACCCCATTCCTCCATTCCCTACTAGCCAAAGGTAAGTCATTTCGGGTTTGGGGGCCTCAGGGCACGTTACGACCTCAGGAGGCCGCTGGGCTTTAGGAATCCGCGTTCGTAACCCATTTAAGCCGGAAAAGCTACTTATGATAGTCCGTGGGGATCCTTCTGTCGGCATACCGTAGTATGCCCGCGCACCCAATTCCAATGATTAAGGCCCTTATAGCAACCCTTGCAGTATACAGTATACCTTATGGAATCCCTTTAAAGGAACCCGATTGAGATTATTTAGGGCCTTTGTGGGTTTCCGTGAAGCTTTCGTTTAGCCTCCAAGCCTCGTGGCGTAGTAGGTGCAGTATCACAGTTGCAGGGTTAGGATCTTAGTTGCTGCTTCATGCTTTCGTGTTCAGGGTTTAGGGTTCTGGGTGTTCAAGGTTTTTAGAGACCAGGGTTTAGAAGTTGGGGTGTAGGGTTTAGAATGTAGGGCCTGGGGGTGAAGAGTGGAGGGTTTCGGCTTTAGGGGTTTTTTGGGGGGGTGGGGGTTGAGCCAAGAGTCTGGGACGGGGCGCTTCTTCTGATTCCCAGGAGCCCTAAACCCTAAATACTGTGTTGTAGAATGTTTCTTTGGCACCGAGAATCCCTAAACCTTAAAGTGCAAAGCCAAAAGGATGTTGCGTTGGCATCAGACAAGCAGCAAATCAGTGAGTTTGATCCGCTTACAAATTAAAGTCCAAGGCTTAAGCTGTCAGTCGGGTCAAGTTTACTAGTTGAGGGATCCGAAGTCGGTGTAGTAAGCGGGTCGTTCGTGAACCTTCATGCGCAAGTTGCCACTATTGCATGTATCCCCAAAGGTAAAATAAATAAATAAATGTAAACATATATATATATATATATTTATTTGTTAGAAAACAGGTATATATAACTGTACACACACACACATATATATATATATATATAATGACAGGTCCTGGAGCTGGCCTTTGCAGGCACGAACTGAGTGGAGCTCAGGCAGTCCGAGCCAGAGGCTAGAAACTTGGTGATCCTGACCAGAACAGCGGCCTGGGAATGATCTATGAAAAGGAGGCCGGTACGTGAGCCACGGTTTAGGGTTTAGGGTTTAGGGTATCAGCATACTTCTATCTTCGACCATGCTCGAAGCACCTCTACCCTGGCCATGCAGGAACCTCGCCCACAGCAGCAGCCGCGACTGCAGCCGGCGGGTCCGGCAACTGCTGTTGCTGCGCATGCTCGGAGCAACAGTGGCAGCATCTCCTCCGGCAGATGCAGGCGGTTATGCAGCAGCAATGGCAGCGGCAGCATGCGTGGGCCACCCTTTAAGCCCAAAGACCGAGTCTTGTCGAGAGGTGTCCCAGACCCAAGAACAGTCCTTGGACTTCATGCCTCCAGCTGCCGTGCAGCAATGGTGTTGTCTTCGCACACTTGGGAGTCCCAAGCGGTAGCAGCCCTCGGGACGTTCCCGATTGCAGTTTCGCTAGTAGTGAGGGCCGTTTGGTGTGAACTCTACCTTGCGGTTGTAGTGCACCTATTCCAAATTATACATCCACACATGACAGCTGACTATAGCACGCCTACACCAAGGAGGTCTCCACCGGCGGGGCTTTGCTGTAAAGCTGTTGGAAACTATCAGAGATCCGTAAACCAAAGCAAGTCTCGACAAACCACCAACTCCGAAATCCCAACTATGAACCCCGAATTGTTTAGGGTTGTCGGTTGAACATGTTGGGTTTATGCAGCTTATGGTTTTTTGGTTAGTGTGTTTAGAGCCTAGGGTGTCTATTCGGTTTAGGTTTCGGGTCTGAGGGTAAGGTATTAGATTGAGGCAATGCTTGACCCCAAGCCATCAGGGTCCAAGTAGGGTGTAGGGTTTAGCACCTGGCAATCTTATTCTACCCTAAAGTCCTGACCTAGCAACTGGTTGCATTGGATCCGTAAAACCCAATGAGCCCCCTGCAAGACACTACAACAGCTTATGATAGGATCCCATCATACTGCGAGATATCTAAAACCCTCCCCCAACCCCCCTTCCCCAAACCCTAAGCCCCCAAATATAGGGGCCGTAATAATTAGAATAAGGTTTTGGGGACCATTATACTGTATTTATTACGAGGAACCCTTAAAAGAGTCAGGCCCCCTAGTAAGCCCTAAACCCTAAAGTCGATCCTGGTGAGGCCACAAGCCAGGCTGAGCCATTACCCACTGTGCCAGTGCCCGGTCTTCTCTGACTAAGGGTTAGTCTAGGTGAGTAATATAGACTTAGTAGCTGAGTGGATACACTTTACACTTTTTGGGACAATATTACGCACCATAAAACTAAAAGTGTACACTTTTTGGGGCTTATGAACTCAGCAACTAAGTAGAAGCTTTGATGTTCTGCCTCTGATTTCCTCAAGTTCCGTAGTCAGTTGTTCCCCACAACTGTCGCACGAAGCCCCTCAAGCCTTTGGCCCCTATATTGTATGTCCTCGTGGTTCCAAATGATTACATGCGTATGCACTCTATTGCAAGGCGCTCATACTCGGCTATGTTGATTGTGTTGGGGCGACAGGTATACCTGAAGGGGCAGGGGACTTAGTAAGTTGGTTATAAGTAGGGTTATAATTAGGGTAACTCCATTTAGGGTACTTATAACTCTACTTATAACCTAGTTACTAAGTCCCCNGTTGGTTATAAGTAGGGTTATAATTAGGGTAACTCCATTTAGGGTACTTATAACTCTACTTATAACCTAGTTACTAAGTCCCCTGCCCCTTCAAGTAGACCCTAAACCCTAAACCCCATAGATCCCTTTAAGGAACCCCATAGATCCCTTTAAGGAGCCCTTTAAGAGCCCTTACTAAGTCCCCTAAAGCCCCTTCAAGTAGGAGCCTCTCTCTTCACCAGTGTTGCGCCTCGGGCGTAGTTTGCCCACATAAATGGGAGTTTCCGAAAATTAGGGGTACCTTACTTGGGGGTCCTTATAATAAGGATCCTAGTATTTTGGGTACTATATTAGGGTCCCCTATTTTCAATCAGCCGAGCGAGCTCTTCAAAACCGCATTAGCCTCGGACACCAAAATCCAACATCCCTAAAGCTTAAATAAAACCCGTAAGCCCTAATCAAAAGCGCTAAAGCCTTGAACCTTTGAAGCCAAAAGTCGGTTAGCAACTGGGTGCAGCAAGTTCATTTGCAGAGCTTGCAGTTTGCAAGCGTTTTTGTGTTTAGTTCAAGGTGTGCGGGTTTGCGGTCGAGGTCCAGGTTTCAGTTCAGCCTTGCGGGCAGGTTAAGGGTTCGGCTCAGAGTTGAAGGAACCCTAAACCCCAAGGTTTAGGGTTCAGGGTGTAGGGTTTAGGGTAAAATCCTAAACCCCAAACCCTAAACCCCGAACCCTAATCAAAACCCCAAACCCTAAGAACACAGTGTGTTTTGTTTTGTTTCAGGAGCTGTCGGTACGAACGAGAAGAGCCCTGGAGGGAATACCATAAGCCCTACAAGTAAGGGTTCCTGCAAGGGCTGCTTTATTTCTACTAGGGATCCTAAGATTCATACTAGGGTTCTATGATTTTCTTCAAATTTACCGGTTTTCTTCGGAGTTTACCGAGACCCCACACACAGTGCTGTGGACCCGTGTTTGGGTAATTACCTTGGTATTTAGAGGCTGCCACTTGTTTGTAGGTCTGTTGTGTTGAATTTGTCATCGTACCCTAGGGCAATAAGGACTCTAAGGACTCATATATTAAGGCTTTGGGGCACAAAGACCATACTATATAAGGCTTTTGGGCTATTTGGATGCCCTGGGTTACCCCTTAGCAGAACTCCTTGGTTTTGCCTCCGCCGGTGACACAAGCCGGTCCTGCCGAGGTTATCTAGGTTTTTGTTTACACGGAGTTGTTACTTCAAACTACCAAAGTAGGGATCTATAGCAAATGGGTATTTAAAAAAGAAGTATATTCAACCGTGTGCTTTCCTTAGTATGGCAACTGATTCCTTAAAGTCCCTACACCATAAAATCCTTCAGTTCCTGAATTCGCTATGCCTTTAACCCTAAGTTCCGAAACAGTCTGAAAGAGTCTTGAAGAACCTGATATTAAGGCTTCTATACTAAACCCTACAGCTTCTTAGGTGCCAGAGCCTGTGCGGAAGGAGCCGGCTGCTACCAAGGCCTTAAACAAATAGCTGAATGGGTACACTTTCCGTACACTTGATGAGAAAGTTTGACCGCTTTTAGAACTGACATACACATGTTTGAGGCTTATGAACTCAGCAACTTCGAGGCAGTTCATGGTTCAGGGCATTTTGAGGTTTAGGATTCGAGTTTGGGGTTTAGGGGCAATACTAATCATAGTAAACCTTAACAGTAGCAATATTCGCAGTAGTAGGAATGATAGAAGCAATCGGGTGCAGCGTTCAGTTGAACTGGAGTGAAGGGTCTTAGGGTTCATTAGGTTAAGGGTTTAGGGTTGTTCAGGGCTTTGAGTTCAGGAAGACTCAGCCCCAATCCCCAGGTAGCCGTCCATACCCGGTTTAGGGGTTTAGGGGTTTAGGGTTTAGGGTTTTAGGGCATTAGGCTGTGCGGTTTAGTGTTCCAGCCACGCAGGCTTTGCCTGCTCAGCGCAGCGCTGCGGGTGTTGCCAAGACGAAGGCCGTCTGGTTTGCACTTTGGGATGAGTGAGGTAGGTGTGGTATCCAAGCCTGAAGAAGTATTTGTCAACAGTTTTCCATATTTTTCCCTAGGGTTCCTGATCATAACTATACGCAGATATACCCCAAAACCTCATTCAGATGATTCGATTGAGGCCCGTTTAGAAGGGTTTTTGTTTTAGCGCCCAGCCTACTATGTTCCCCGCTGCATTTCCGCTATTCCTCGGAGCCTGGGGTTCCGTAACCTCAGTGACAGTCGATGACTACACAAAGCCTTCAATGGTAACTTGATGCCCTGATTTTAGACTGTTACTGTATGGGAGCAGTAGTCAACCTACACAGATCTGCCAACACCCTACTTCTGGCATACTCCTTAATTCTTTGTCATAGTTGGGTAACATTTTACATTTTATGGGTACTTAAAGCCAATTTGCCAATAAGGAATAGAAAATGAATTTATCAATCCTATCCCGACCATGAACTAGAAGTCATATGAGGGATCCTGCTACAATGTAGGGCATTCAAAACCCTAAAGCCTCAACCCTAACGCCTAAACTCTAATTCCGCCTCCACAAGAACTAAGGGATCTTGGAAAATCCGGTGCTTATTACTGCGCTCCCAGGGTGGCCCGACTGTGAGCATGATGAAGGAGAGCTCTCCGCAACATGCAGAGCCGGGGTTTGGAGAAGGTTTAGGGTTTAGGGTTTAGGGTTCAGAGGGCTCCCGGGAGTTGAGGGTTTAGGGTTTAATGTAGGAACCTGATTAAGAAACCTAGGGTCTTTATTCGGGTTCCTTATATGAATCCTACTATTTGGGGGGGGGGTATAGGGCCAGGATTTCTTAATCAGGTTCCAACTTTAGGGTTTAAGGGCTTCGGGTTTTGGCTTTGGCGGAGTCTCAGTATCAATATTTAGGATTTAGAGCTCTAGTCACGGGTCGAGTGGTTCTGATTGGATTTTGTTGGATGGCTTCGGGACCTACTCTTCTCGCTATCCTAGTCTCTATACAGGGTATTCGTAGTACAATATACTATACCCACAACCATCCGAAACCCCATTGGCCCTTTTGTAACTGTCAAGTCCTTATATTAACTGAAGCCCTAGGAGACTATTAGTGCTCCTCGTTCCGACATCTATATTTCGGGAGTAGGAACCCTCGAAGACAGCGCGCATTGCCAGCGACAAGAGATACACTTTGGTTACACTAACCCGAGATCCTGGCACCCTCAAAGCCCAAGTCCCAAACCCGCAAAATAAACCCAAGCAGATTTGCGGTGACGATTTTTCCGAATTGATGATCCAGCCATAAGCACAAATCCTAAATCTTACACCCTGCCCTATGGTGGTGCATCACTCAAGAGCATGTTAAATTGAGTTAATGTCGCTGCCCAGGTTGGTGTGGCTTAAAAAGTTGGGGGTGTTAGGCTCAGGACTTTGCGTTTGGGGCTTTGGCGTTTAGGGCCTAGGGCTCCAAGGTTGGTTTAGGGTTTCTCCTAAACCCTAAGCCCTTGTGCCCTAAATCCCACTGCCCTGAGACAAGAGAGAGCATGAAACCGGATCGATACAGCAGTGTTTCTCCCAAGCCAGGCCGTTGTGACATGAGGGGCCTGGAGCATCATACCGCATCGTCTCCAGACTAGAATATAATGAGCATGTGTATAGACAGCTGTATATGCATTTTGTATATTCAGATAGAACCTAAGCAAGTAGAGATGCCATCCGCAACAAGCATTACATGATGGTAATATTATATCTGCGCATTCTGAAGCTCAGCAGCTCTACAGTGACTCTACAGTATCTGAGGCAGGTCGTGAGACCCAAAAGCGACAAACCCAGCCTCTCCCCACCCCCCCACCCCGCAGCAAAAGAGCCAAAGACGGACGATAGTATCCGAACCAACTAAGTCCAGTGACCGCGTCTGTAGGGTTCAGGGACCCTGAAGTTCTTCAGCCATGGTAGAGGCAGAGAAAGAAGCCGGGCCGGTCGATTCTGATGCTTCTCCTAATCAGAAAGGGCCGGATCACTCGCGACACGGTTCGTTTCTTCAAGGGACCTGCAAGGGATCTCATAGGGGGTCTAGAGTATTTCATGTAGGTATCAAATTCGTAGCAAGAGTGTTCGTTGTTAGTCCTTCTGTAATTGCTGTAGTATAACGTTCCCCAGAATCCGAATCCAATTGCGAACGCCCCCATTGTGTTTTATTGCTTCGGGTGTTATAGGGGTTTCATCAGTTGTCTATACAAATTTATCGAGCTTTAGAGGTTTTAGATGCTTATTGGGTTATACAGGGTTCTATGATTGTGGTCTGGGGTTTAGGCTTGAATTCCAGGCTTCGCCCTAAGCCGGTGGCCTAGAAGCCCGAAAAACTAACAATATTATTTCCTGGGGTTCCTTGTTTCAATCGAGCATACCATAATACACGTCAAAACCCCATATTGAAATAATTGAGTGCTTGTGGGGTTCCGAGTTCAGGATCTTAAACCGTGTGTG
Organism: Symbiodinium sp. clade A Y106; assembly: GCA_003297005.1. Classification (NCBI taxonomy): domain Eukaryota; class Dinophyceae; order Suessiales; family Symbiodiniaceae; genus Symbiodinium; species Symbiodinium sp. clade A. The sequence continues at coordinate 53,812 of BGNK01003884.1, forward strand.
TTTGTTTAAGTTTAGGGGGTTCCAGCATTCAGGCCGTCAGTCTTGACCGTAAGCTCTACAAAGCATAACCATAAACTCAGATCCTGAAACACCGAACCCAATAAACCCTAAACCTAAACCCTCTCAGATTGCAGCCTCTGGGAAAAAGGAGCTCAACAAAGAATCAAAAAATCAGCTACCCTACGAAATACTGAAAGCCCAGACCTGGACCCCCCAAACGCAGGTAAAATAATGGCCCAAACCCCAAACAAGGCTGTTGTTCTACATACTTTCTGGGTCCAGGTACACCCTGAACCCCTGAGCCCCTAAACCCCACATTATAGTAACCCCCATAGATCTCTTCAAAGGAACCACCCTAAACCCTAAACCCTAAACCGCCTTCAATCATCCTAAGTCTGCAAGCCCGAAAACCCCAAAAACCCGACAACCTCAACCCGAAGTCCGGACACCTAGGGTTTAGGGTTTAGGGTTTGGGGTTTAGGGTTTGGGGTTAGGGTTTAGGGTGTGGGTTTAGGGTTTAGGGTTTAGGGGGTTGGGGGTTCAGGGTTTAGGGTGGAGCACTCTGGATTGCTCCTTTATTCTAGAACCCGGCACAGAACATTCACATGGACCCCAAATGGCCGAGAGCCTTGCCTTGCATCCAGAATTGGAGCCTCCCGAGGAAGAATGGCGGCGCTTCACCCCGAAAGCGATCGACAGCAACCTCTGCATGGCGAGGACTGCGGCGTCAGCCGACGTTAAGACCCAGACCTTCCAACAGCCCTTGCTTAAGGAATCTACCTTCAATTATGATAGGGATCCTATCATAATTTAAGGTATATTCCTTAATTAAGGGCTTTTGGAAGGTCTGGGGATTTCAGGGTCATGGTTTTGCGGGTTTACGGAACACAGACGTCCCAAAAAAAACAAATCTCTGAAGGCCAAAAGTGTATGTACTTGGTACAGGGTTTAGGGCTTGATTAGGATTTATGGTGTCGACTTCGAGCTGAGGATTAATTTCGTAGGTTTATAGAAATTCTGCACTAGGGTTTTAGGGTTTAGGGCTTAGGCTTCCCGAGGTTTGCATCTTGCAGCATAGGCTTGCGCCAAGAACACCAGGTTAATCGTCCGGTCAGTAATCTTTGACTCTTTATTTGTTGATCCTAGTTATATTCCAGAAGGCGAAACTTGCAGTAAGAGCCGGCTTCAAATCCAAGCCCTAAGCGAACTAAACCCTAGGCCCTAGACCGTGAGATTCCAGACATTATCCCAAAGCTTCACCGTCAGTTCCCCGAGACTGAACAAGCATAGGACCTCCCCAACCAGAAATTTGAGGGTTTCAGGTTACTCAAAGGTTAGTTGTGCTGGTTCCTAAAAAGTGTTGCTGTGAGGTTCTGAAATACAAAAGACCAGAAGCCCCTGAATGCTGATCCGTAAGACCTATACACCTTTATCAGTAAATCCTTTGACACTGCGTAATTAACGCTTAGAGTTCCCTGAGCCCACAACTCCTGAACCCAGGCCACCCGAAACCCTAACCCGAATTGGTTAGAGCCCGCGACTCCTGAAGCAAGCCTACGCTGACACGAAGCCTTTTCATAAGGGACCCAAAAAGCACATAAGCATAAGCATTTTATGGGGATATCCTTACCTTATTGGCTTCTTATAAGGGGGTTTATATGGGATATCCCTATCCTAATTTTTGCTTATGTGCGTTTTTGGGGCCCTATTTCATGCAAACATCTTGGATTTCCTCAGGCCCTGATCCCTAGAATCCTCGAGCTCCCTCAAGTGGGGATCTGGTCAACCGCTTGTGGCACCTTTAGGGGTTCGTCTGACGATAAGGGCACTGTTAATAAGGGCACTATGGGATTCATGGAGTTTTGGATTGTTTACCATAAATAGGGTTGCTTAGATAGGCTTTAACAAGAGGGCTTACCACAGGATTACGATGGAGTTTTGCCGGGTCCATGTACTTAAAAGGTACACGTAGCCCCAGGGAAATTTATATAGAGCAGCTCGGGACATAGGGGTGGATCTACATGGCCGGGCCAGCATATAGGCCCCGTCCACCCCATCTTGTAATTGGGTCGGAGCAGCTAGTACTCGTATCCTCTTGTCGCCCCTCGAAAGTCATAATACTATAACTTACGTCGAGACATGTCGAAACCATGTTGTAATAATTAAAGATATTTTTTTTAAAGCACTTGTCCCTTGATCTGCCAAGCAGGACTTGGAATTTAGGTGCTGGCGGCCAGTGCTCCTGCAAACCCAGCCGATTGACCGCAACGAGATGTGGTGCGATTTAGGGCTTCGGGTTTCCATGAGGAGCCCTTCGTATGTCGCCAGTACAATATACCCCCAAGACCACACTCTAATCGTTACGATCCCGACATTGGGCTCGTCTTGGTATCGGATGCAAATTTTTGAAGTCAGGTATCTCAAACCCTCAGTGCTTCAAGTTACCGGGCCCCTTTTTGACCCGGAGTGCACCTCGTTGCATTGGTCATACTTGACTTAGAGTTGATTCTTTCGTGGTTAGAGCGTTAGGGTATAGGGTTTAGGGTAGGATGATCAAAGCCCCACGAACCTTGTTTAAAAACCCTAAACCCTAAACCCTAGCCCAAAATCTCAGCCCGAAACCTTGAAGCCTGAACCTTGCGCCTTCCCAAGAAGGCCCTGGTAGAGCCTTCAATGGGTAAAATGCAACATGCATGCTGAACCCTAATGACTCTCAACCCAAGGCCCTCTCCATCCTAATCACCCTACACCCTAAACTGGAACCCCGAAGCCCCCTAAGCGCTACCTCCTGAATGAACAAAGCCTATGTAAGACCCTTGATCAGAAAAGGTCACCTCAAATGAAACAAAATGGTGAATCCGATTGGGTTAGGGTTTATCGGGTTTCCGACAACCTGCCGTCCGACAACCTGCCGAGGCCAAGAAGGGAAAGAGTTCTGCACCAGACACTTCCAAAATGAGCTCTGGAAAGTCCACGGACGGGTGGATGGCGAGATTCCGGAGACCTCGGCCGCATCTGACCTTCGGGTTGGGGCTTCCTTTTTAAAAATTCTCAATAAGGGGGCTTTAGGATTAAGGGCTTCCTTTCAAAGGGTTTTATAGGGTCTGGAGGTTTTAGAATTTAGGGCTTTTGGGGTTTCGTTGTTGCTTCTTCTTCGTCTTCTTGCAGGCTTCGGGTTCGATTTAGGAGTTTCCGAAGATTAGGGTACCTTATTTTGGGGGTCCTTATAATAAGGATCCTACTATTTAGGGTACTATATTAGGATCCCCTATTTTCGGAAACCCCCATTTAGCGATTGACAGGACTTAGGATCGAAAGTTTGGGGTTTAGGGTCTATAGGGTTTAGAGTCAGGGCTTTTGGTGTTTCGCTGTTTCTTCTTCTTTGAAGGTTTAGGCTTTAGTGTGTTGGACGGTTCAGTCTCGCTACATTCAATGATTCTAGGTTTCCTTAAAACATCTTTTGAGTGTTCAGTTTGAGCTCGCGGAAGCTTCCTTTCCCTTTCTAGGTCTATGGACATTTTTAAGGGGGCCGACACCCTAGACCCTAAACCAGAACCCCGTTGGTGGCTGCAGACCACCAATCCCTCGTCCTTACGGCCGCCCTCCTCAGGTTCTTGAGGTTGCGGTTTGGGGCTAGGATGCAGACACTCTCACGGCCACTAGACCCCAAGCCCTTTGCCCGTGACCGTAGATCCATCTTATATACAAGCACAACCTATGAAGATCACAACCCCAAACCGAAAACAGGCACCCCAGCGCGGTTTCATGACAGAAGTCTCATACTTCGGTTCCTTATCCCGGACATTCGGTGCCCAAAAAGAGCACTGTAGAATGATTATACAGTATGTGATTCTTGAGGGTTTGCGGTTTAGAATCCAAGGCTTATCAATGATCGAGGTTTAGGATTTTAATCAAGGATTCTAATCTCCCGATTCTGCGATTAACAGGATTTAAAAGTGTTTAGGGGTTTTTGGGCTTGGGGGTCTAGGCCTCAGCAACTTATAGTTTACTCGACCTCATGCTCTGTTGACACGAACTCCGGGTTCGGGTCACGGCTGTTTTGGGCTTCGGTGCGGATTGCAGGCCCTAGACCCTGAGCCCGAAACCCCATGCAACCCTTAAACTCTAGACCCTATGAACCCTATAGACCCTGAACCCTAAACTCTCTAAGCTTGAGTCTCAGCGGTTTGGAGCTCAAGCCAAAGGGCTTCGGGCTTACGGCTGGACCCAAGAGTCAAAACTCTTTAGTTTGTGTATCCATGTTTAAGGTTCACCCAACAAGTATCGAATTATCACATACTCTCCATAACTACTATCCTAAAACCGAATACCTAAATTATTTTGTCCTTTGGACCCTTTTTGGTCAGGATTTAGGGTTTGCCGTTCCGGGTACAGGGTTTAGGGTTCAGGGTTCGGGTCTTAAAGTTTAGGGTTTTTAGATATATGGCCTTGGGGTTAGGGTTTTAAGTTTAGGGTTTCGGGGTTTAGGATTTTAGATATATGGCTTTGGGGTTTAGGGTTCAGGGTTGGGGTCTTTTGGTTTAGGGTTTGTAGATTGGTAAGCAAGGAGAAGAAGCTGCGGGAGCGTCTCGACAGCAAGGGGGCTGTGAAAGCCAGTGTGCAAGGACGCAAGGATCAATATGGAAGCCTGAACATCAACTACTAGCTACGTGCTGGCATGCTTCTTATACTCCTTGTATAGTCGTTCCTTTTATTATATGGGAGTTTCCGAAACAGGGGATCCTAATATAGTACCCTAAATAGTAGGATCCTTATTATAAGGACCCCAAAATAAGGTATCCCTAGTTTTCGGAAACTCCCATATCCCTCTAAAGCCTTAGGGCCTTGTTCTAAGTGGGGGTCCTATATTACTCGCGTCAGGCTTTTGCCTAAGAGCCCTGGAATGCTTTCGGGTGCCAGAGTTTACCCAAGAACCCTAAGGGTCCAAAGGACCCAATAATTAGGTACTTGGGTTTAGGATAGTAGTTAAGTGGCTCAATATTAAACAGCGTATATGACTATTAGGTACTCGGACCCTTAGGGGAAGTGAGGACGAAGGATTTACGATATAGCAGTTTAATGACAAGCCGTAGACAGGCGAGTTTCTGTTAGGATGTTCGTTTCATGTTGGGTTCTTTGTCTTTCGCTTCCTTTCTGGTTGAGTTTGCTCTTAACTGTTCTTCCTGTGCGGTAGGTGTTCATGTGCTTTGTATCTTATGTTGACAGCTATTGAGTTTGTTGTTTTTTTGTGTTCTTGTTTTGTGCTACGTTCCTTGCTACTTGCTTTCGCGCTCTGCTGCTTCTACGCCGCGCTGATTCGCTTTTTCCGTTTCTCGTGTTCGATGACCTAGGTCCTAAACCTGAAACCTTGTACCCCAACCCCTATATCCCCAGCCCGATCACCGCCATGGTGTCGACGTGGGCTTGCCTGCAGAGTTACGACTTGTTTACGTTTATTGGCCGCTTCGATTACTATACAAGCCCGAATAATTAGGAATACTATTCCTTCAGGCTTCTTGTCGCCCTTGTCAAGCCCGATAAAGTCTTATTCTGATTATTGTGGCCACATTACTCAAGACGATCATGCAGTTGGCCCTGCGAGAGCCCAACATCCAAAGGCAACTCGAAACACGCGCAACCCCCGCCCCCCCNCCCCCCCCGAAACGCTCTACAGCCCCGCTGTTACAAGCGTCGTGGTCGGAATACTTAACAAGTTCACCTAAACCCTAAACCCTAAACCCCTTGAGTTTTCTTTGTCATAACTACACCATGACCTTCCCCAGAACCCTGTTCTGCCCGAAACCCCTGCACCGCGTCGACCAAAACCTTATATAATCCCCGAGTGCTTCGTGCACGGAAATCTCTCGGTGCCGATCAGGTTCGTGCGAACTGCCAAGAGGGAGATTGGCCAAAAGAGGGCCAAATCCAGGGACAAAGGACCTCGCAGACTAATGATTCGAACAATATAGGCTTATAGGAACCTGATTAAGAAACCTCGAGTCTTTAGCAAGGTTCTTATGAATCCTAACAAATTGGGGTTGTAGGGCCAGTGTTTCTTAATCTGGTTCCTACATTAATATTTTAGGGTGTATCCTGCTATCGCAGTGAGGCAGTATAGTGTAGGGACTATCCGGGATATGTTTACTGTATCCAGGCGTTGATTTCTGTCCGTATGCATTTCTGCTGCACAAGCTCTTGGCGAACAGATACATGATTCAATCCTGCCCTCAGGATCTACTGTCGTCTACTTCTGCTATTCAAGCTGGCTCCAAAATCTTTGGACCGTGCTAACCTTCGTCTCCTCTTTTGCATGGTTTGAGGTTTTGCTGGGGGGGGGGCAAAAACCATTCGACTATAGGGGTCGGAATAAACATAGACTTGCAAACATATCCCAGAGTAGAATCGGCGCCAAGACTTTATGAACACCGTTCGACCACTTTGTACTAGGGAGTGTATGAAGGTATGTTGAGCAGAGATCTTCCTCTACATTGCTAACTTGGTGGGGGGGGGGCTTTCAGTCATGGGGCAGCCTAGGCTCTAGGAAGACCTTTGGGCCAAGCTCTGGGAGTCCTTCCAAGCAATGGCTTCAGGAAGGTGCCCAACGACGAAAAGGCCGTTCAGGCCAAGAGTGATCTACTGCATCACCCGGGACATGGAGTTCGTTTACCAGGAGTTCCAGTTCCCCTCGCCGAACCAGGCCAACCTTTGCTTTTGGTGTGCCTGCGCCCACGAGGGCGGGGACAGCTGGAACGACTTTCGGCAGGAGGCAGGTTGGAGAAGGACCACGCTCCCCTCAGGCCAGCTGCAAGCCAGGTTTGAGCACCCGCTTTTCCAGGTCCAAGGCGTCAATGCTCAGGATTTGAAGCTAGACGTCCTCCATGTCCTGGACTTCGGCGTGTCCTGCCATGTGGTGGGGATCTGCAATCTCGAGCTGAAAGTCTATCTGGGCTTCTACGCCCAACTGGTCCTAGGTACTGTTATGGGGGATCATGATAGTACTGCCTAATACAGAAACCCTACATTCTGCTGTATAGGTCTTCCAACCCAGTGCGTTGTCGGGCCTTCTCTCCAGGGCATTCTTGTAGGTTCTACTTTATAGGTACTAAAGGAACCCTAAAACCTAAACCCTTCAAAGAACCCTCATTGAAGGACTTAGGAGCAATTGTTTTGGGGTTTGGGGTTTAGGGAACGTAAAAGCCCAGATCCGTAAGACGCCTAGGAGTAGACTTTTCGCCGGTTTCTAAACTGGTGTTTGGGCTTGGTCGGGGTAGGCCTTGCAGAGACAAGGAATACGTATAGAAACCTCCGGCTGAAGCTCGACCAGGAGGCAAGGATAAGCCGAACAAGAAGGCGAAGAAGGCACGCGGCAATGATGGCGGAAGAGCAACCCTAAGGGTCCATGTGCCCAATTAGTATATACTTGGGCCCCAAAGTACCTATATAAGGACTACTTGAAGGCCAAAGTATATACTATTTGGGTACATGGACCCTTAGGGCAAGGGCATGGTAGGGGTAAGAGTCGGAGTAGTCGGAACCACGGGGTGTGAAGCCCCAAGGGTCCAAAGGACCCAATAATCAGGTACTCGGTTTTAGGATAGTAGTTATGTAGGTTAGGTTTTCGGAGAGTATATGATTATTGGGTACTTGGACCCTTAGGGGAAGGTAGCACATTTCGGATGTGCGGCTCAGGCTTTGGGTTGCTAGCATGGGCGAAAGGAATCGCAGCTTCCCCAGGGGCTCCATGTACCTTTATAGTAGATACTTAAGCCTTAAAGGGGTCCATATATATATATATATATAGGTACTTTAAGGCCTAAGCATATACTATATGGGCACATGGAGCCTCAGGGTTCATTCTTGCACAAACCTGCTCCTTCATGCCTTCCTTTCCGATTGAGGGCGCAGCCCTAAATCCCAACTCAGCCACACCAAACCACGAAATTCTGCAAATCCGAGTTGTATTCCTCGCCCCTCGACGGCTGTTCAGAAACATCACCGCCTGCAACCTAGCACGTCGTGGCTTACTATAAGCTTAAACACCCCTAAGGGTCCAAGTACCTAATAATCATATACTCTCCTAAATATTGAGCTACTTAACTACTATCCTAAACCCGGGTACCTAATTATTGAGTCTTTTGGACCCTTAGGGACAGAGCAACACTGAGCTCTCAAACTCGAAGTTGCTCGAATAAAACCAAAGCCCGCGAACCCCAAACCACAGGAAAGGACCACATGGGAGTTTCCGAAAATAGGGGACCCTCAGCTAATACCCTAAATAGTAGGATCCTTATTATAAGGATCCCCAAAATAGGGTACCCCGTTTTTTCGGAAACTCCCACATAGACCCAAAAACCCTGAGTCGAGCAACGGAGACATCCTAAATATCCTGAAGCCCTCAGCCTCCAAACAGACAGGAAGGAAGCCCGAAACCTTAAATTACACCATTACTACAGGCTCATGCCCTACCAGTTTTTGACTGGAACCTACTTCTCTACATATCAGATCCTAACCATAAAACTAGGTACCCTAAAAAGGGTACCTTAACAAAAAAGGCTCCCTCCGGTTTAGGGTTTAGGATTTAGGGTTTAGGGTAGCTTGAGCATGAAGCCCCTGAAAAGCCCTTGATCTTCCGAGTTTACTCCCTTAGGCTTACCCAAAGGCCCCAAAGTAGTTCCTTTTGGGGGTTCATATTTAGAATTCTTTAAGATAATCCCAAAAAGGAACTACTTTGGGGCCTTTGGGTAGACCTTTGAACTACATGATTACAGGCACCACAGCTATATATTCAGGCTTTAGGGGTTTAGGGTGAAGGGTTTTGGGTTTAGGGTTGTTTAGGGTTCAGGGTTTAAGGTTTAGGGTTCAGGGTTTGGGGTTCAGGGTTTAGGGTTTGAGGAGATTAGCGTTGTGCTTCTTTTTGAGTGACTTCCGAGGCCTCTGAATCCAAGGACAGCTCTCAGGAGGAGGATCGGCCCTCGAGCCGCTCAGATCTCTTTGAGCATTCCGGGGCTTGCCCTTTTGGGCCCGAAGACCGTACTATACGACAGTTTATTCGGGCTTGCTTTCAACACCCGGTCGTAATTGAGGAGCGCACCTCAGATTAAGATAGGATTCCAAAAAGATTGAAGGAGAATCCTCCTCGTTTAGGGCATCTTTGGAAGATGCGGGTTGCAGTTTGGGGGTTTAGGGTGAGGGGTCGCAAATCTTGGCTACAAGGAGTTTGGTATTCAAAAGTCGTTTCAGCAAGTCAGTGATTCAGGACTATGGCAAGGGCACTGTGCATACGGCTTTAGGGTGCAAGGGTGTTGAAGTTGTGCACGGTGTGTTTAGTGTTTTGTTGCTTAGGGTTTCGGGCTGCATTGTCCAAACATGTCCAAGTACCCGAGTAGCAGGGTTGTAGGTCCCAATTACTATACTCTGAATGGGTTGTTGGTACCGAAAGCCCTGCTATTTGGGTATTTGGACCCTCTACCTGGGGATCCAAAAACCTACCGTTTTAAGGGTTCTACCCTCTAAATAAGGGGTTATGACCTACTATTTTGTAGGGAGTTTGGGGTCACAGGCATGGATTCAAGGATGTGGGGTCGCGTTTGCATTTTTCGGGTTTTGCGACTTATGGTTTGGAGTGTTTTTTGTTTATGGATTCAAGGCTTACCCTAACCTACCAAAACCTACTTTTTTGTGGGTTCTTATTATAAGCCCTAATATAGATTTTATAGGGACCCTACGAAAAAGTAGGTTTTGGAGGGTTAAGGTAGGGAGTAGGGCGGTTAAGGGGTTTAGGCTTTGGGGGTTCAGAGGTTCCGGTGTTGTCGCGTTTTATCTCGTGTGGAGTCACTTCAGGAACATGCTCTCAAACATCTTCCTGAAACTACCGTGCTGGAGGGTTCGTCAATCATGGGTGCAGGGATTGGCACGGATTGTGGATTCTCCAGTGCACACCTCTCAGGTTCAGGCGTTTCCCGTACGAGCCCTTCAAAGAAGAGTGCCACTGTGGTGCGCGGAAGGGGTAGAGTAGGTGTTGACCCATTAGATCTGCGATGCTAAATCCTGGCAGCAAGACCTAAAATTAACCCACTGCCTAACACAGGGGCTAGTCATTACCAATATTATTCCTCAGGGTTCCTGAATACAACTATACTATAAATATATACATATATATATATGTACGTAGGACCTTTATGCTCTATTTGGCATTCGGCTTGGTTGTTATTCGGCTTGGTTGTTATAATTCTTTGCCACAGAGATCGGTATTCGGATATCTAGCCTTTCAAGTTTTAAAGATTTTCAATTTTTTGATGGCTTCCAAAATCTTTAAAATTTAATTAGCCGGCCAATTATTTTTTAAAGGATTTTTAAAATTTTAATGGCCTTAAAATCTTTAAAACCCTTAAAATTTAAATGGGCCAAGGTTTGGGCTTTGGAAAAGTTGGCAAACCATTAAATTTTTAAAAATCTTTAAAATCTTTAAAATTTAATTGGCGGACCAATTAATTTTTAAGGATTTCTAAAATTTTAATGGCCTTACAATCTTTAAAGTCCNAAGTTGTCAGCCGAGCTCGCAAACGGCAGACTCGCGATGATGGCCATCATCGGAATGTTCTTCCAGGCATCAAGCGGATGATTGCACATGTTTGTTGCCATGTTGTTCATGTCACACACCCGAAGTCCTGACGACAAGTGCAATGCTGTGTTTCCTAACATGCCTTCGCAGTTGTCACGACGGCATGCAGCCAATGCTAAGAGTACAATGTGGTGTGGATGTTGGCGACAGTTGAATCGNTAGGACGGCCTGACCGGAAGCGCCTGGGGAGACTGGGCCAACTACACCGCCTCGCCTTTGCGTGCGTTCGAAAACGAACTCGGAGTGCAAGACCCAGTTGGATTTTGGGATCCCGCTGGTTTCACCGCAGACGGCAGTGTGGAGAACTTCCAGCGCCGACGCCAGACCGAGCTGAAGCACGGAAGAATTTCCATGCTCGCGACAATGGGATACATTACGCCAGAGCAACTTGACGGCGCNAGATGGCATGCACGGGGTGTTGCTTCTGACACACATCATAATGCATGCATGGAAACATGATGTATTGTTGCATGCTAGCTTCATTGCATTCTGTAGCTCTGGATCTTGTTTAGCGTTCCAGCAAGGATCACGGGCAAGTTCCCTGGCTATCTTTCACCGAGCGCTGGCCTTAAATTCGCGGACGTCCCCAACGGCCTCGCTGCGATCTCCA
>BGNK01003885.1:0-47013 GCA_003297005.1 Symbiodinium sp. clade A Y106
TTCACTCTGCAGGCGTCTTCCTGCCCACTGTCATCGCCAGCAGCACCAGCGCTGCGGCCTCGGAGCACACCTTCTGGGTTTGCCACGTGCGAGCCCGCGGCCGGGGCTCCCAGTTCACAACAGGGCCCATGTTCCGCATCGTCTCGTCCATCCCGCGTGTTCGGGCTCCGGCTGGGAACCTGCATCAGTTCAGTGACATCCTCCTCCACCTCAATGGGGCCTTCCTCGTCGACTTCGACCTCAACCACTTCATCCTGCACATCATCCCTCCCCGGTCTTGCAGTGCTTGCCGACGCCGCTGACGCCGCCGTGTGCGGCCCACTTCCGCTGGCCCCTTCGTGGAAGCCATGGTCCACACTGACCTGGTCAACTATGGCCTGCAGGTCTTGCTGGATCATCTGCATGCATCGTGGCAGCGCCGCTTTCATGGTCTCGTAGTCGGGCACCGACTGTTGCAATAACGTCTCATAGACCGAACTCCAAACAGGCTCATTTATGAAGCCAGGGAACCTTGTAGGTGTCGCATCTTCAAACTCCTCATCAGAGTCAAGCTGCAGCGTGGACCTCCAGATGAATTGCGCATCAAGATCATCCATGGGCTCCTGCTCGCTCGGGGGGGCGCTGCCTTGGGACACGCCTGCTCTGGATAACAAGCTTCTCGTTGAGCTCGTCACCGTCACTCCCGGACCTTTCGTCCACGCCGCCGGGTTGTCAAGAAGACGTCGAAGACTCTTTCCATCCTTACGTTTCAGCAGCCACTTGCGGACAACGAGTGCCACGTCCTCCTGGTCCACCAGCATGGTTGGCTCACCCAGGGGCTCTTGTCGGCCCCCACGATCGCTCTGTCCCCTGGCTGGTCTTGTCACTCCTGGGAGCCGCCGCTGTGGGGTTCTGGAGCGGGACAGCTGTCTGTCCGCGGCCTCTCTCCTCTCACGGTGCAAGGCCTCATCGGAGCATGAGGCATCTTCCATCCCCGCAGCCATCCTAGCCGCCGCGTTCGCCCGGTTCCACATCGATTCTGGACAAAGCATGCGCAACCATCTCTTTCTCAACTGTGCTCCCACTTCGGCAGCAAAGGCATACGCATAGTCCGGCTGGTGTGGACTCCAGCGCACCGGCAGTCCCTCCTGGCTTTCCTGCAGCCATCTCCTCCTCAGGCCTCCTACCCACGGGCCCGCAACCTTCTCATACCTGGCGTCCCCCTTCTTCATGACCTCCTCCTCGATGGCACTCGCCACCACCGACATCGAAATCCCCGAGCGCTGCAGCTCATACCCATCGTCCAGGATGGCAAGGAACCAACGCGGCTCCTCTCCATCCACAAACGCGTCTTCAAAGGCCCAGCCCGAGCCACTATGTAGGGCCAGTACCGCTAGGGGCAAAGGGAGCTGCAACTGTGCAACTTCGTCTCGATCCTGGTTTCGCCTGTCGGGGGCCAGGCCATGTGCTTTGCTGTGGGAGGTCGCTCCCCTGTAAGAGGTCGCGTCCTCGGTCAGGTCCTGAGGGGCCTCAGCGTTCCAGTCCCGGGCTTGGTCACTGTCTTCCAGTCGCTCGGCCATCTCCTCGTGCTTCCGGGGAATCATGCCCGCCTGATTGCACCTGGTCGTTCAGGTCCTCAGCCGTGTCGTCCCTCCAGTTCCAGGCCTGCTCCACGTGCATCCGGGGGGTCAGGTTCTCCAGGGGTGGTTCTCGGCCTCGTCCTCCACGTCGGCTCGGTCCTCTCTCCATTCCTGGACCTTCTCGGTGTGCATTCGGGGAATCGTGTTCTCCGGGTTGGTCACCTGGTCGTTTAGGTTCTCGACCGTGTCCTCCCTCTCGTCCTGGGTCTTCTCCTCGTGCATCCGGAGGGTCATGTTCTCCGGGTTGGTCCCCTGGTCACTATTCATCGGGGCAGTCCTGCGCTGCCAGTTTTGGGCCTGGCCTTGGTCATTCGAGCCCCTGACCTTCCCCTCTCTCGTCCATGGGATGGCGTTCTCTGGGTTGATCTCCTCCAGGTGGTTCACCGTCTCCTCGTAGTCCTCGTTGTTTCGCCACGGGCCCAAGATCGGACGCCCTCGTCTACTGCGGCGTCGAGCCTTTCTCCAGAGCCATCCCATCTCCTTGGACTTGCGGCTGATCGTGAGGTCGTGCTCCGGTGGTCTTCACGAAGTTCTGGCAGAGGGTCACCTAGCCGCAGTCGTGGGTGCGCCATCACGGCTAGGCCCACGACCAGGCACAGCGCCATCGCTCTCAGCACAGCCATCATTCAGCAGGGCTTATGGACGCCTGCTCCTCTCACTGGTGTCTGCACAAAGCTGCGGGCTAGACCACTGGCTTGCAACAGTTTCGTCACTCAATCTGCTCTGAACATGCACATGCAAAATGAAGAGGCACTCTGCGGAAGCACCTTGCTCTGCAGCTCACCACGTTGTACTTGACGGCTAAAGAAAAGGCACTAAGTGTGTGTTTGGTTTGGTTTTGAGGGTGGACAGGTGGATATCGCGCACGTGGGCTCAAATTGGTCTAGATCACGGGGCAGGTGCAGGGGGGGGTGGGTTTTTATCCTCATCAGCCTCCCTCGACTAACTGATTGGCCCACCCCACCTCACACCTGAAGCGCCAACTGCCGACCCGAGCTCCAAGCCACATCATTCATCTTCACCCACCTTTCCTCCCCTTGCTTCCACTCCGGGGGGCTCGTTGCAAGTTGCCTCCAGTCTCCCACCCCCGCCGCTCGGTTCAGGCGGATCTCTTCATTGCTGAGATGGGGGTAGAAGGCTGCGGGGTGTCGCACCCCATCACGCCACGTCTGCTGGCACCTCCACCATTTGTGGGTGCGGAATGAGTCCATGATTGCGCTCGCCGGCGGGCATTCCCTTTCCTGCGCTCTCACCACATGGCCTCGGTATTGCCAGTGCCTGCGCAGCCAGGTCGTGCTCCGGATCTTGGGCAACTGGGGGCGACGACGACAACTGGAGCGACCGAGAATGATCAGTGGGACGGATACGCCAGTGCTGCCACCCATCAGTGGGATTGGGTTGACCGCAACTCTGAGTGGTACGACGGCTGGGAAGACACGAGCGCTGGGCCAACAGCCGCTGCTGGGAGGAAGATCGCTCCAGCGGGAGCACCCAGCATGACTCCCATTGGTGGTCTGACAAAGATGACTGGAACAACCACTCTCGGGACTACGACCGCCGAGATGATCGCCGAGGAGCTCCCACCGAGAAAATGGCGGTTCCTGGCTTTGCTGCAGACGCTTCGGGTGAAGAGCTTCGGAGCTCTGCCAGGAGCTACCTGAGGCAGATCGACGTCTGGTGCAAGGTCACGCGGACGCCACCAGACCAGAGGGTGTCTTTCGGAGGGCGATGTCATTTGGTCGCCGAGGAACGTCTCAGGCCATCACAACGGCCGAGGAGTTCCGCCTGTGTTGCCGTGTTGCCAAGGAAGATCTGGATCGACTACTTCGGAATGACCCCGGACGATCCCGAGATCTTTGAGCCCGAGGACGTGGAAGTGGACCCTGACTTGGCGGAGTACTCACCCTCGGAACCCGATGAGAACTTTGCCTACGACTACCCCTCCGGCGACATTGCCATGCCCGGAGTAACTGAGGATGACATCCCCGATGCACCTGGCGCCCGCGATCCTGATGAACTACTACCGCCCGAGCACCGTGGTTCTTCGAGCTACGGACCTGTACCTCGCCGAGTACGTGGAAAGAAGTCTGAGAGGGAGCCCTACTCTGCCATGATGCTGAAGAAGGCATGCACAGAGCGTCCAAGGGAGAAGCAGTTCGAGAAGGAGCTGCCATGGCGGATGATCCCGCCGTCCGAACACCAAGGGTTCAAGCTTGCTGAGGAGAAACAGATTCAGGAGCACCTTGTCAACAAGGCCTTGACTCCTTTGTCGTTGGCGGAGTCCATGGAAGTCGAGAGGACGGTGCCTGCTGGCCGTATCCCTGGGAGTCGCTAGCTGGGCTTACAGGGACAAGAACTACAGCAAGCGCCGGCTCGACGCTAATGTGCCATGGTCGTGTTCGGCCACCAGGACCCGGACATCGGGAAGGTCCTCACCGATGCCCCAACGATCAACAGAATCTCGATCTTGATCCTGCTACAGTTTGTGGCGGCACGACAAGACGGAGATGATCCTTGGCAAGCCAGTGCCGAGATGTGACAGCAGCTTTCCTCAACGGGAAGCCAATTTCCAGACAGTTGTACATGCGCCAGCCGCGCACTGGTGTGAAGGGGATGGAGACTGGCGCCCTGTTCCGCATCGACAAGGGCATCTTCGGCCTGGTGGACTCACCACGGTCCTAGTGGCTCGAGCTGAAGAATATCCTCCTGGAGCTCAAGGTGAACCATGATGGCGAGGAGTTTGTGTTCAGGCAACAAATTCTTGATCCGTGCGTCTTCATGTTGGTCCCTTCAAAGGCTCCAGACCCCCCTCCCAAGGCCTGCCTAGGAGTTCATGTTGATGATCTTCTGTTAGTTGGAGGGCGTCGGTTGTCACAAGCCATCGAGGATGCATTGAGTGCGGTGCTACCTATCGACGAATGGGAAAGGAACGACTTTGAGTTAGGAGCGACGACGGTGTCCACATCACAAAATCAGCTTATGCAGCAAGTCGCCTCTTTCAGATAGAAATCGAGAAGGGGCAGCAGGACACCGACCTTGCTACCACTGAGCAGATGATCGACAACCGCAGCCTGGTCGGTGCCTTGAGTTGGTTAGCATCTCAGACGAGACCGGACATTCAGTGCTCGGTTTCATTTGCTCAACAACTGCAGAAGGCGCCGACAGTGGGAGATGTGACGTTTACAAATGCAACGGCCAAACGGGCTTTGGAGTTCCATGAACACGGTCTCTGGCTCAAGGCGATCGACTTGGAGTCGCTGGAAATCTTCACCTTCCACGATGCCGGGTGGGCCAATGCTCTTCCACGTGAAATTGAAGATGACCCGGAGTTCACGCTGTCAGTCGAAGACCAGCCATGAAGGACACCTCCTTTGATGCTAAAGAACGGAAGGCCAAGAAGGCGAGCTCTAAGGTCGCCAGCCAGTTTGGGCTCCTCACCGTGATCGGCGATTCTCGCTTCTACCGTCCAGAAGGGGGCCCTGTGAGCATCTTAGACTGGAAATCATCAGCGATGCAACGAGTTTGCCGCTCCACCTTCACAGCTGAGACAATGGCTTGCGCTGAAGGGGTGGAAACCGGCCAGTATCTACGGTCCTACATCCACTCCCTCTTGAGCGGCAGACTGTTTCGTGTCGAAGAGCTGGCAGGTAGATGCGTGCGATTTTACTCAGATTGTAAATCGTTGTATGACCACCTCCACAAGGAAGGTGCTCCGAGGACACCCTCGGACAAGAGGTTGGCCATAGATCTGGCCGCACTTCGCCAATCTTTAGATTCCGAGCGGAGAGACACTCGTTTCCCTCTCCATTGGCTTCCCACACATAAGCAGTTGGCTGATGTTTTGACTAAGCCCCTTAATCCTGTTCTTGGTGGAAAGCCGTGGAAGGAGACATCTCCATGCCTCTTCATAGCCTTGTACATTAGATGAGGAGGAAAGTTGGAGCAGTGTCAATCCCAGCTGGCCAGGTGACGTCGTCCCCGCAGGCACACGAGTCTGGCTCGATGAAAAGAGCAGAGGTCCGGAAGGGTTGGTTTTGTGTTGGTGTGGGTCGGGGTTCTCGTCTTTTAGGGTTCAGGGGTTTAGGGCTTAGGGGTTTAGAGTTTCGGGCCTCATCAAAACGCACGACAAAACCATTGGCACTGCTTTTCTCATCCTGGAAGCTGCTACGGCGAAGCTCAGGCTCTAAGGTATGATGGTAGCAGTTATTGTAGAAACAGCAATACGAATCACAAGAATAACAGCCAGAAGAACACCAGTTAAGTTAGTACTTTGTAAACCTAATGATAACATTAAGAAGAATAACAATAATTGCTGTGTGCTGTGTGCCTTGGCAGACCTTCCACACAGAAAGCTGCCGCAGTCACTCCCAGCAGAGTCACCCGAAGCACTCATGGCACTCGGTGAGACTGGTAAACTGCCTTCAAACTTCTACCTGCAAAGGCTCCAAAACATATCCAATCACACAGACAGCATCAATAAAACCACGTTCCCATGGGTCCAAAACGACATTCAAGCATGAATCGAAGGAGAACCGCATGGTTTAAGACCCCTCGTCGTCCGCCCGTTGCAGAGGCTCCAATATGATGCATTCGCAAGGCTTCGGCTCCCAGGCTATTTTGTCCAATGTCCGAAGCTCAGAGTTGGGGGGGAATCAGTGAAAACTGAAGAAGACAGGCACAAGAAGAGCAAAAGAGACAATGATAACAACAGTAAGGTTGAACGGAAGAGGAGCACTGCAGGCGCATGCGACCTTGAATCCGCAAGTGCCCTGCTTTTCTTACAGTCGAGATGCAAGGTGTAGCTGGGGACGCTTCCCACGAGCGGCACCTTGGAGCGGTGTCATGTTGACCTCAACTGCCTCGCATTCCGAACCCTCCTCTGGGTGAAGCACAAGATGCGGAGTAGCACAGGTTGAAGCTCCGAGACCTGCTTCACGCTCGACGAAGCATTGGGAAGCTCCGAAGCTCTCTTGTGAAGAACAAACAGCAGACAGTAAACAACGTCGCAAGATGGCAATGTGGCAACAAGCAATAACGATACACATCACCATCATCATGGTAATAACACTGTTATTGTCATAGTCATGTAGAAAGAAAACATCCGCAACCCTAAACCCGATGCATTCAGGAAATATCCTTAAGCCCGATGTAACGCAAAAACGACTCCTAAGCCGAAACACTGACCACGAGGTCGCAAGAAACTATCCTAAGCCTTAAACCCATACACATATATACATAGACATCTACATCTACACACACATATACATATACATATACTATATACATACAAATACATACATATACATATACATATACATATACATATACATATACATATACATATACATATTATTAATGTATATATACATATATATATATAGACATACATGTATGTATATATATAGATAGATAAATAGATAGATAGATATGTTACATTATATTGTACTATCTACATTACATTACGTTACATTATATCAAATTAAAACCATTATAGTATCGACATTTATACATAACATGTGTATATATATATACATATAATCATATATATATATAGTATGAAACCCAAAAGCAAGACTGGGCCTCGGCCCCGGGGCTGCAGAGTGCTCGGCGCGATGCTGGCATTGGCCGTCATGAGCCATTTTCTCCGATGTTTTTTTTTTGGGTTTTTGTGGGCTTTGGGGCTTAAGGGGTTTAGGGTTTAGGATTTGGGCTTTTTGTGGCTTTTTGGGTTTTAATGCTTTTTGGGGTTGGGTTTTGGGGTTCAGGGCCAGGGTTTAGGCTCTTCGGGATTATGGGGGGTTTTTGAGGGTTCAGGGTTTTTAGGGTGAAGGGCTTAGGGTTTTAAGGGTTCTATGGCTCAAGGGTTTCAGCTTGTGTGCTGGTCGACGAACTGCTTGCACGCACAAGTCACAGAAGTCGCTTCTGGTTCAACAGAACAAAGATCAAAGCAAGGTCATGCACCGCCACACCACGTCATGCTGCTTCATCCCCCGGCATGCAACTGCACACTGCTGTTTCTGATTTGCGCCCATTTAGCCCGACGTCAGAAGCATGCGGCGGCATCCTGTCCCTGCTTCTGTGCCTCCCCAAACAGGGATTTGCACTGCAAATAAGACTCGTGACACCTAGGCCTAGGCAGTGCCTGCAGACTCTGTGGCCACTCGCGAAGGGCGCGGATGATATAGATGCCAACACTCCAGAAAAAGGTCCCATGGCCACCGACCTCATGAAGCTGAGCAAAAAAAAGACTTGCCTCTTTTGGAGTTCCTTGAGCCCCGCCTGGAGAGCCATCACGGGGACGCAAAGACTCCTCGGACTCGCTGCGGTCCTGTCATTGGCAGCACAGATCTTGCTTATGTGCTCCCAGCTCCGTGCAGTCCTGTCCTTGGGAACTTGTGGTTTGGGGCTGGGGCTCAGCCTGCTCAGCCTTGCAGATGACGATAAATGTCCCAGGCCTTAAAACGTCATTGCAAGACTCGGCGGTAGCATGGCGAATAGCTGCCAAGAAGACTTCAGCTCCTTGCATGACTCACGCCGATGTCAAAATGGCGTGCGTCGCTGAAGAAGGGGAAGTGCGAGCGAGCCTCAGCTCAGATTGTCAATGCTACAACATGTGGCGATGTCACAAGCCAGATCGAGCACGCGTGAATGAAACTGCTTCTGCTGGCTTTCACCAATTTGCCGTGGGCCATTCTAATCACTCCATGGCAGCTTCTCTCGACGACATTACAGCATTGCGCCAAGTGGCACTGTGCAGGGCTGCTGTAGAGCTGACGCGACCATCATTTGCAGCACGCCGCGTAAAGTCCTGACCTGGTATCAGCAAGGCCATCCTACAAAAGTGGGGCGGCTTAACTCTTGCCGGCGAAGATTGTTTAATCAGCAGGTTGAAGACGCGGCAGCAAGGGAACAGTGCTAAGCCATGGTCCTTCCATGCAAACTTCTCGAAAACGCGGACAGGTGAAGTGGATGCCTGAAGCAAAGTAAGGACAGAAGCTAAGAGCGGGATGGGAAGAATCCCAAATTTAGCTGCACTGCTACAAATTTCTGAATATGAAGCCGGTGCGAGCTTCAGTCAGCAAGCTGCCGAAGATTCCCCAAACGGCCCAAGCTTGAAGCCGGCTCGCAGTCGAAGCTGTCTCACACTTCAACTGTCTAATCACAGACACTTTTCTATCTTTTCTTGCCCGCAACATCCAAACAGACAACAGAGCATGGACATGTTGATCTCATCTATGTCAACCTCTGTCTCTGTTTGATTTTCCGTCCTTTGGACACATTCATTCGTGTCCAGACATGTACGCATGTACGTATGTATGCATGTATGTACGTATGTAACGTATGTATGTCAAAATGTTTGAATGGAACGAGTTGCTATGGCATGGTCTCGGCCCGCGTTGAGACACTGAGACACCCCCGGGCACTATTAGCACGCCTCAAAAGATGTGAAGCAAACAAGTCCCAGGAGCTGATGGCAGCACTGCGAAAGCGGGGA
This sequence comes from Symbiodinium sp. clade A Y106, assembly GCA_003297005.1. Lineage (NCBI taxonomy): Eukaryota > Dinophyceae > Suessiales > Symbiodiniaceae > Symbiodinium > Symbiodinium sp. clade A. The sequence continues at coordinate 9,115 of BGNK01003885.1, forward strand.
CCCAATGCTTCGCCTCTCCAGAAGCCAACATACTCTGAGCATGAAAGTGGCGCAAACGATGAATCAAAGCAATACCAGGGAATAGTTAAGGTTAGTGACTAACTGTTGTTGGTGCAAGAATTCATACACAAAAAATGGCAAGCTCAGTTCCTATACGCATATTGCAAAAACAAGATTCCGATGCAAAAACTCGCCTGCCAGCGCACGTCGTGCTGCCAAACGCTGAATGGGCTCGGCCACTCGGCAGGTGCGCTCGTCCAATGCAAACAGCGTGTAGACCTTCAGGGTTAAGGGCTTTGTGTTTAGGGTTTAAGGGCTCAGATGATGTGTGGTCGAACTGCATAGACATGTTGAACTGAAGCCACGTTCTCGCGTGATCAAGCCGCTCAGCGGCCTGAACTGAGTCCCCTGCTTGGAATTCCATCATCTCCAAGCAGTGCGCGACTTGCCTCCGTCTTGTCAACAGCAAAGCACTACGAAGTGCAAGTTGGTCTCAATGACAAGCAGCCTTCAATATTTCAATAGGCCATGTCTGGCCTTGCAGGCAAAGCCCCCAAGCTCCAGCCACCCAGGATCAGCGTCCCTGCCAAAGCCAGGCATGGTCGAGCGATTCACGGTCACTGATGATCTGATGGTGTGCCAAACAGAGTCTAAGAGGCTGAGCTCAGCTCTTAGACTTGCTCTCTCTTTAACGGCATCTGCCAAAAATTGCGCGAGCGGAGACGGCCTTGGAGTTGGGCACGGCAACAAACCTCAGATGAGGCCCAGCAAAACGAACCAGGGCTCAGGGTTTGGGGACAATCGGCCAGTCTTGCCTCACGCAATCCTACGCACAGGCGACTCAAGTCAGCACGGAAGCGATAAGTGCTAGAGCAACATTGGAAGCATTTGGGACAAAATGGCATGGGGTTGTTGCTGACAGGATTCATAAATCGTACCGGTATGTACACACGCAACTCTGCGATTCTTCGCTAACCCGAGGTCATGATGCTTAGCCAAGGACAGACACTGGGCCAGGGTGGTGAAGCCGAAACGACCAAATGCGTCCATGGTATCCTGGGAAACGTTCAGTTGTAAACTGCAGTTTCGCTGCGCTGCTGCACGCATGGAAAAAAATTAACATCGTCGCACCGCGCTGCCTCACACGCACGGACACACACACACACTCTCCCTCGCTCTCTACCTCTTTCGCTCTCTTTCTGTCGCGGCCCTTTGCTGCCCACAGTCAGCAGGAATTGCTGCTTCGAGCAAACGGCTACTGCTACTGACAACCACGCCATGCTGGTACTCAGTGAAGGATTGCGTTTAAACTAGACTTCGAGGGCTGTGCCCAGGACTAACGAAAACATTGCTGTGGTCGTCTGGGCTTATGAAGCCGAAGTCGCGTCTCTGTCTCACACACTCACCCTCACACAGACGCTCTCTCTCTCTGTCTCTCTCCGTCTCTCACTGGGTTTTCGCATGCCTTGCCTTGCACTGTATTAGCACTCCCAACTTCGAACCACCGCTGGTGCTGAGGACGTCGCCACAGCGCAATGCTCCCCAAGAGCGACCTTTGCGGGTGAAGACATTTCTTGGATGGCCCTAGCACCGGGTGATATTCATCGTGTGGGAGTGCAAGAGAGTGGAGAACAATCTGACACAGTATGATCAGTATTTCGCAAACGCCTTTGCAACCGAGATGCTCTGGCGAACGAGGAGAATGCACTGCCCAGTTCACCGGAGCGTGCGGCACCGGAAAAGCAGCAGACTGGCATTATCGGCATTATCTTCTCGCTGCTGCTCTCCGGCAAGGTTGGCGCTGGCTCTGCAAGCTGATGCCGAGCTGGGCGATCGAAACGTTTCGGATTCCTAGCGACGTTCTTCCTTCTGTCAACGCATGCTGCACCAGCCGTAACATCGACGCAGCCTTTCGCTTCTGTGCTGGAGAGCTTCATTTCACCTCGGCTGCCTCTTACAACCTTCCAAGGCATCCTGCAAACACCCTTCTTCAGCAGCCTCGATGTCTTCGCAAGGCTACATTTGTCAAAGACTGGGCAAACTCCTCCAAACTGGGCTTTGTGGTGACTGTAGCATGCTTGATGGTTGGATGCGGCTAAGCTAGCCCACCATTTTTGTTACCCATTCCTCGCCGATGGTAGCCGCGGTGGGTGACAGGTACATATGCGGAGCAAGCGGCCTGCATAAGCAAAACAAGTAGCGATTGGAGGCGCCGGGAGTCTCCGCGGAAGCTGAACTACTGGGTATCCGACATCACAGCCAATGCGTGGTAGGACAGTCTGTCAGCTGATGGATGGGCGACGGATGTTCTGCCTGCGAGCAATCCTAAGATGCATCGAAGCCACCATGCGCGAGCTGCAACAACAAGCATCCCTTTCCTTGCAATCCTTGCACAGGATGAAGGGACAGTGAGACCGTCCAGTCAGGCTTGATGGCAGTCTTGTCTTGGTCCTCGCCCACGCATCGGCGCGAAAACCTCGAAACCGCCGAGGGTTGCACTGCCACTTTTCAGCATCTGCGCTGCAAGGGTGCAGGGAAGACCACGGATGAGGACTTCGAACCTCACACCTGCCGGCACTTAAAGTTCTTGCAGTGCAAAGCCAAGCTCTGGGGCTATCTTGCTTGACTGCATGTCTGCGCGCCAAGGTCTGATAAAACGGGGTGCACTGCAGAGTCTCTCCATGCCACAGACCTGCACGGGACCGCTGCGTAGACCTGACACATTTTCGAGTGACCCTGCGCTCGAAGATGTACCGGCGTCTACGCACGGGCGTCACTCGGAAGACTGACGCAGAAGCGCTTCCAGCCGTTCGAGCTTGCTCCTGACACGTCTGACAAGATGCAATGCTGCAGGGACACTTCTCAGTTGCAAACCCAACTGAAAGGCCTTGGTAGTGCTCGACGAGCACTCAGCGAAGCATCACGACAATGCCGGCTCGACCACCAAGTGTGATCGGCAAGAGCTCAGCACAGAGCAAAGGGCACACGGGGAGAGCTGCAGACCGAGGTGCTCAAGAGGTAGCCCAACCTATCCTGCTAGTAGGATGCAAACCTTTTTTCATAAACATCTCCTTAAACAATTCAAAGCGACAAGAAGATTTTGGGAATGGCTGTAAAACGATCCAGTTTTCGAATCATGGTGCGTTTCCATCTCCGGGTCTGGAGAAACTAACCTGACTAGTGGCTGACGGTGCGGGATGCACGAAGATCATGGAGCGTTCTTGGACCTCGTGTAAAGCAGAGCGGATGCTGGATCCGATCTTCTGTGCTAGCTGCTGCGAGGATTTCTTTGGGGGTAGACTCATCATATTTATCTCGCGCATATCAAGCAAGCTGCACAACTTCGTCTGCACGGCTAGAAGCGTGTGTTGGGGAGATGGACTGAGCAAGTAACCTCACTCGCCCAAAGAGGGACCCAAATCACATGGCCACTTCCTGTGGGACTGCTGCGCAGATGCAGATCACATTTCAGGCTGCCCTGGCCTTAGCAGCATGCGGGAAGGTGATGGGCAAACTATCGAAGCTTAGCGGGAGGAGTTCACCCGCATGGGGAGGGGTCGGACGAGCATGCGCCGGGGCTTCTCCCTGCGAGGAGATAGCCCAGTGATTCGCTTTAGACTCCACCTGCTATCTTTTTTGGCAAAGGGACAAAGTTTTTGAATTAACCGATCTCAGATTCACTTGTGGTTTTGAAGCTGCTAAGTTACACCGCTCTGGCGCCTGGCCCTCCACATGAAGATGAGAATGCTACTCGCGTGGAGGTTCCTGCTGCAACAGAGATCTCTTATGCCGCCTCATTGCAAGACGGGCACAACGGAAGTCAGCTCAATAGCACCTGCTCGCCGTGCTGCGTCCAAAGTGCAGTCCCTGAAAGCATGCCCCAACCAAGCTTGCGCAGCTTTCAAGACACTGCTAATGGAGCGTGAGCATGTTTGAGCTGCTTCAGCTTGCAACTCGTCAAAGCCGAAACCGGCAGGCATCTCTTGCTGGATAGGTGACACGAGCAAGCAGGCTCGGCCCAGACACAGATTACATGGTCAACGAGACTCCCGCATGGCTTTGCTGACCCTTGGCGCAGACATCGTAGCGAGTATCAAAGGAGCCAATATGCGAGTCAGGCAAAGACAAAGCCGACAGGGAGAAAGATCTCCAGGCCAGGCTCCGCTGCACGGAATTTTCCGATTTCTCTAGATGTGGCAACAGCCAGCGGGAAATTTGTAGACGTTGGATTTCAGAACCTCCCCAAACTATCTGCGAAATCGTCTTGCCGAGCTCAAGCCTTGCATTAAACGCAAGGATCTCGACGGGAGAGTGGCAAGAATCGGTGACACGGCTCTCTTCAGGCACAAGGTCGGGGGCAGAGACGGAGAGCAGCTCGCGGTACTGTTGGCCGAGGTTTCATCTCACGGAGAAGTATGGAGGAACATGTCGGGAAGTTGTCACATGGACGGCTGAGCGCAGACTGCCGTGCACACGGAAACTGCGTCGGCTCGGTGCATCCATTGCACTCAAACTGGGATATGGCGGCAAAGAAGCTTGCCGCTCTTGTAGTGTGCCTTGTGAGTAAACTCCCGCCGTAGTATGCTGGTCCTGCACGCGCAATTCTGGAAGCATGTTGGAATGCCGTAAAGCCAGCGAAGATGTCGGTGCTGCAAGAAATCTGGGCGTGCATGCTTCGCCAGCTCTATCTGATCAAGAAGGTACGCGGAGCTCAGCCCATACCCAAGCGTCCAGCAAGTTGCTTGTAGGCAACACAGGGAGTGTAAACGGCCGCTGATGCCTCAAACTGCTGATGTCCCTCTGCCTCTTACCGAAAGAGCCATCAGCTCCGTCCGAAACTTAGCCAGAGGCTTTGCACAAGGAGTGCTGGTGTCTTGTTGCTCTTATCTTGCTGAAGGCTAGAGGAAGTTCAAGGGCGTTCAAGAAACAACAAGTCCTCGCTGCGCCCAGCTATGTGGCCTCCTCTTGGGTGGAACGTGCAAGTCGCCGAACAGCCGCTGCTTCAAATTTCCATCGTCAATGATTTTCTCAGGGCCTCTGCGTGGCTCCTGCACTGACTCCACACGGGTCAGTCAGGTCAGAGCGCAAGCAGGTAAGAAGGGAATGGCGTGGAATGACCCACTGGGCTTGCGTCAGTGCCTCGCGCAAGGACCAAGCCAGATGCACCGGTTGCTCACTGGGAAGAGAGTCAAATTCAGGTCGACACGAAGAGCCAGGCCAGATCCCAGATCCCAGGTCAGACTGCCTGGTCCTGGTCTTCTAGTCTTCTCCTTCCTCACATTCTTTCAGGACCTCTAAGAAGCCACACTTGTGGTCCGCATCCTCGTTACCTTGAAGCGCACCTTTGCGCAAGTCTCAGACAAACATAGCCGTGAGATGCCGTGAAGTGCAGCCTCTCGCATTCTCAGCCTCAATCTCGCACACTTCGCACACTCAGAAGCTGATTATGTCCATCTTCGCCGACGCAGGAGCTACATAAGTCTCTGTTTTGGCCACAAGCATCCATAGGACACGGTGGAAGCACACACACTTTTGATACAACACCCCCAGGGCCTAGATTGCGGTGAAGTGAAAAGCGCCACTGCAAGGGTGCCACCTCTTGCATGCCTTCCACAGGTCAACTGGCTAAGATTTTCGTGGCCAGTGGAAAGCCACATGCCGCTTTAAACCCTCCTCTGCCGAGAAAGGATTGGGAAAATGATTTTCAGCCACAGAAATGCGTCATTTATCTCGAGTGCTTGAAACTTTTCTGAAAACTATCAGTCGCGCTGTAATAGCAGCTGCAATAGCCACTTTCGCTACAAGCAGCGGATGCTGCATGCTGCGGAGGATATCGCACTCACTCTGCACATTGGCTGCCTAGCACAGGTTCCCATCCTGCTGTGCTGGGGGCTCACTTGCATGGGAGCAACCACCTGCTGCTAAGCTATCAAGTAGGCGTAATCACTGTTCACTGGAAACTTCTGCCGATTAACCAAGTGGGTTTTTGAGGGTTTTGACTTTCAAAACTGACGATTTAGCCAGGTCGTAACGCACCAATCTGAAATCAGACTGCAACAGGTGCACAAGCGGATGGAGTCTGCAACAAAACAGCGGGACTGCTGTTGCCACGAAGACTCAAAATCAAAAACATTGGTCATAAGAGCTGCCGAAGGCCGTGGAGGATCATCAATTTTGGTTGCTAGCATGGGTTCTTAACGTAATCACACACCCGGTGATCGATTCACGTACAGACACTCTTATGCCATCTTATGCCTGATGTTACCGGCCCATGGACCTCCATTTCCAGAGAGGGCATCTCGAAGCAAACCACCTCCCTGCGCTCTTGGATCCTGTATGGCAGGGGTGCGGCGTCCCTTGGAGCAGAGACACAGCCAGGTGCGACAGGTAGCTCGTCAAGGTGCATCTGGAGACGCACATACGGGACGACGCAAGGCTAGCAACCAAACCAGCGGGCACGTGCTGGACAGCTCCGCCCTAAGGCTCAGATCCTACGCGCAAGCATATGACCGCCCCGAGAGCTTTGGCAGCACTTGTATTTTCATTCTACAGCTCGGGACCTGGGAGGGGACGAGAGTGGAAAGGCACAGGGATGCTTGCCTATGGGCTTACACAAGGGATCTGATGGTGCTGTAGCTGTGTGGGGCCACGAAGGGCACGGCTCCGTCCGAACTGGTTATGCCGCCTCGCAGAATCTCAGAAGCAACGCAGGCCAGTCTTGACATGCGAAGCAGCGTCCCTACGACTTCGGCGCCTCTGGCACCGGTCTGCGCAGCAGCACACCAAGCCTGAACCAAGTGAGAAACACCGTGGCTTAAAATTAGCAAGACTCATGTGGCCTGGAACCCACCACAGTCGCAGCAAAGGGCGTGCACCAGCCCCTGAAGAAGCAAACTGTCACGAGATGTCACGAGTAGCAGTGCATGAAACCCCGCTGCCTAGATCCAGGACGTGCTGGGCCGGGCAGCGGCATCACGGAATTTAGACTTCAAAAACCTTCCGCAAGACATGTTTTGTTGGGCCATCAACTCCTGGGCAGTTCTCCCGGCCGGACATTTTCTGATCGAGTGCTGGTCCAGGTTCTGTTCCCTCTTCACTTGCGGCAATATACTGCCGATACCTTCCGCGGCGCTTGAGACTAGAGAGGCGTAGCACAGCCATCGGCATGGGCAGTTTGCTCGTCGCTTCACCGAAACGGCACCACAGGACCTCCAGGCTGCGGCCTTTTTCCACTTCGACCAGGCACGGTGCCTTGTAGCTATCGGCTGCCTCCTTCAGAGGGCGCTGAACTATGGGGTCCTAGAGTGTGACGTTGTTTCCGGGCCGGTGGCATGGTTTCTGAAGCTCGGCATTTCTGATCGATGCGCAATAACTGTTTTGAGATGTCCGGCCAAACATGGAAAATCTTTTTAGCAGTAGTGGCAGCATTTCTGTGGTGTGGTAGTGAAGTAGTCGTGTGTAGCGGCAATGGTAATCGTCGTCGTAACTGTCGTCCTGGTGGTGGCGCTGAGGTGACCAGATCAAACTAGAATGCAGCAACAGCAAAGGAACAGACCATGACGATGCTCTCAGCCCTTGCGGAGATCTGAAAGACTCAGAGAAGTCCGAGAAACGACTCGGTGCCGGAAACCGCTGAGAAGTCAGATCTCGATAGCCATTTCTTCTGCCAGTCTTCATGAGAGACAACCTTTTTGCCTAAAGCTTTGCTCGCCAGGAAACAACATTTGGATTGAAACTGGCGGAACTACGGCAGCCCATGCCCTGCCATCTCTGACATGATACACATAGCTTTCACATTCTGAGTGGCTTCGGCATGAGCTTCAGATTCATAGTGAGAAGCAGTCGAGTCGCATCGACTCACATCGTCTGCCGTGACACCTTTGGTCAATCCGTCCCGCGCATGGCCTCGCCATTGCGGCTGAGTACTGCTTAGTCCGACTGATTCCACTGACAGACCTGAAAAAATCGCAATCCAAGACCCCCGAAGCCATCTCTGCATCACTTCTCTTGCAACAGCGTTTGCTGTTGCCCGTCACTTGCTCGTTATGCATGTCTAGCCGCTGCCTGTATGTATTGCCATGGCTAAAGGCACCAATCAAAGCTAGCAGGGTTTGCTCTCTCGGCCTTCTCCATCATCTTGTTGGCCTTCAGCTTGGTCTGCCTCCATTGTGCGCAAAGTGGGAGCTGCCTTTGCTTCGTTGTAACGGTGCTGCCTGATTTGTTCTCCGTTCTTCTTGGCCTGCTGAAAGTAGAGGTCATAATAACCTCTGCGTGCACCGGAACACTGATGGAGACATGTCGAAGTCGGTGCACCGCAGCTGCAGATCTCGGCAGAGCGGCGCCAAGCATCATCCTGCTGCAGCTCTGCCTTAACAGGGTCCAGCTCCAAAGCGCACTTGCAAGCAGAGGTATGTGGCAGTGCGGGGTTTAATCGACATGTCTCAGTCCATCATACAGGCTTTAGTCGACTCGAACGAGAGGCATGAACCATGGTGTGGCACCTTCACCGCACTGGGAGTGCGATGTAGCCGCCTGCGAAGAACTTCGAGGTCTTCCTGGCATGCTTGCATGATCTTGCATGCAAGATTGAGGGTTTCGGTCAGTCGCACGCCCAGGTGATCTCCTTCTCTTGCGCTCTTGCGCTCGTAGCACTACAGAGGCTGAAAATTACTCGGCGTCGGCACCTGCACCGCAGAGTAATGCTTCATGACCTCAGTGTGCGGGGAAACGTCCGTGTGTCAATGCTTAAGTTGGCAGCTGGCCACTTGCGACACAACGGAAGACTGCCAAGTTTATCCAAATTTAGGGTGCATGAGATGAGAAAGCTTGTTCCGCTTGCCAAATTGCCGCTGGAGTTTTGGCCGAGCTTCTGGTTGAGATCTGATGTCGTTTGCCCAGCCCGAGGTCAGCCGATTCCTTGCCATCGCAAGCCGATCGAACGACGCGACGATTTGGGTGCAGCTTCGCTCACCTCGCCTGCCCTCAAAGGCCCTGAATTAAGGAACAAACTCTGCGGCTCTGTGGACGCAACGAATTTACCGATCCTGCCTCAACTCCTCGGACCGCGCAGTAGGGCAAACAACAACAGCAAAAAGAGGCTGCGCTGTTGCATGCGAGCTTCGGGGAACACGGCGGCAACTTCTCCATGGCCTGCAGCTCCTGCTGAGAGCATCAACTGATTCAGGGGTTACTACGAAGGGTACCAGGCAACAGGATTGAACAGCTTGCTCACCACGCAGAAGTACCAAAAGAAAAGGCGCTGATCGATACGGTGGCCAGCTGCCGTCAATTGAACTCAATCGCACAAACTCGACGATTAGCATGTCAAAGCATTGCAGGCACCTGTGATAGCCTGCAGGTGGATGCTACGGGTCAGCACGCTCTACGGTACTGTTTGAAGCCAGAACTAACAAGCTCCTCCAAGAAGGTGTCGATGGTGCTACCTGCATACCAGGGCAGAATCCTGTCTCTCCGCTTGCTAAATCGAGCTCAAACTTCTCAAGCGCTTACTCCTGCCAAGATCACCCACGTTTAGGCTGTAATTCAGCTCTTCGGGTATGCAAACGACTCGAGCGAGCAGCCTGCGTCTCGGCCGCCGGCCCGAGCTCTTACCTGCAGGGAGCTGCAAGCTTGATTTGTCCCTGCAATCTGGGATAAGATCATTACTTTAAACAGTTGTCGACCTTGCTGGGAACTGAGTGGGTGAGTGTGGGTGTGTGCGTGTGCTGTGCGACATGCCTCCCACGTTCCTCTCAACTTCTCCGGCGGGCTCCGTGTTCGTCATCGGCCTTCCTTCACCGCCAAGTTGTAACGAGCGACCAGCTAGTGCAGACAAGAGTCGCTGGGCAGCAGCATTTTAACACAGGGAAACCAAGAAACTCGAGCACGCACATTCGATGAAGGACAACCGCTCCGATGGCATGTTCCCTCACGCGTCGAAAGCACGAACTGAAGTAACAGAAGTGGGGTAGTGCCGAGGGCTAAGGCAAGGCGGGCCGCCAACTGCAGGCGTCGACTAGACTCCACTTTGTTGAATGGGTGGGCCAGTGCCGAGCGAGCAAAGCAGCTTGTTCGTTGAATTGCCGGGACAGCTGCTTGCATGCTGACGGATTGTCGGTTGGAAGTATTTGATCTGGGTGGTATGCTTGACCGTGGCACTGCCGCCCTGCCACGTAGAGAGGGGGCCCACCTGGGGTCCGCACCTTCTCTGAATCCAGCGTGCCAGGCACTAGGGTTTTGGATGGTTTTGGCTTTCACCTGGGCTTCCGAAGGCCTGGCCTGCGTGTCGGACTGGCTTTTGGCCAGCGCCCGCTCCTGGCAAAGGAAAGAAATTCAGTCTGGGATAGTTTGGTAACTAAACGGGTCATATCCGAGACTCTGGGATCCAGCGACTGAAATAGGGCTTCATGGCTCGATGCCGGGATTTAGGGATCCCTAAAGGCTGTCTTCTTGCACTCCAACTTGGCCGGGCTTGGAGTGCAGCATTGGTGCGTCCTTGTAAGATGCCTTGCAAGCCGGCTTCGCCAAGGCTTCCAGGTAAGCTGCCTTGGAAGAAGCACAAGGCCTTTCAGGGTCCCCATGCCAATAATGGCAGCTGCCAGCTATTGCACTCTTGCACACACTCTGTTGCAAACATCTCGTGGAGAAGGAATGCTCGTCTCGTCACGAGCTTCTCAGAACACTTGGCACGTGTTGCATGGACTTCGCGCATATACGTGACTGCTGGTGCTACTTTGACTGCTCCAAACTCACATAGCCGACATGGCAAAGGCGATGCCACAAGCCAGCCATCCGTCCACCGCCCACACCCCACCCTCACCACCAACCCAGCCACCAAAAACCGGCCCCAGCATCCACGGGAATGATTGGAAATTGCTTAGAGAAGGACTGCAAGGCATGAGCTTTTAGCAAGCAGCAACCCTGATTTGAGATAAGCCCTTGTGACTTTGTGTGTTGCCATGACAGCGAGAGGATCGGCGCCAGTCCTAGCACCGGGGTGATGGCTTTGCCCTTTCGCTGGATTCTGTCGCCAGGCAAGCTCCTGCAAGCTTCGCAGTCAATGCACAAACTCGTGCTTCCTTGCGCACACGCTTGGAGGCCTCCCAGGCTTCGACGGAATTGGCCGATTGTCCCATCCTTCCTGGCATGGCGCGATCGCCCCAACTGTCACGTGCTCTCGTGCGCTCGGAGTCTCGTTCTCGCGCCTTGTAGCCATAATCGGACTGGGCCTGCGACCGATTCGGATTCGGCGGCTGCATGAGTTCTGTTGAAGCAGCATGCTACCGGGCACGCCTTTCGCCAGCTGAATCAAAGACGAGCTCTGCTCCAGAAAACTGTGCTGCTTTGTAGCGAAAAAGGTTTGCCCCTCCAAAACTCCAGCACGGATGCAACCCTAAGTGCCTTTCCGAGGTTGTACTCGGGGTGCCCGACAATAACGAAGTCGGAGCGGGTGCCTGCAAAGTCCTGTCTACCAGAGTGCTTCGGTTCCGTAAGAGGCATTCGACCTCTCGTGGAATGACTCGGATTGCATCCTGTGTTTCAGCTGGGCCAAGAGCCAAAAAATGTGTAGGCAACTCTCTGATCTCCGCTTGGATTCGCCGAACACAGATCCTATTCTTATTCAATTTCAACGATAGCCTCGTGACATCAGTCAAGAACCTTTGCTACAAGGGAGCTGTCAGGGTTGGAAAACTCCCGCAGAGTTACGACATCCGCACAACGACTCTGACTCTCAGTGCTCCCAGGAGCCACTCAAGAAGCGACTAGAACCTCGAACTTTCCAAGAGCTACTTCTGGCCGTAGTCATCACAGATAGGGTCCTGCTATTGACTTTTCCAGGGCTAGTGCCCACACATTCACATGGTGGAAGCGTGATTACCTCAAGCGGAGCACTACCTGGTTAGCACTTATCAACTTGGTACTGCAGAACATGTTGAAGCGTGCATTGTCTGTCCGCGTAGAAGTTGTTGATGAGGCGAAGACCATACATATCCTGGGCGACAGTGCGATTGCAACTGCGAACTGCGAACTGAACGATCGGGATTAAACTCGATGTACCAGCCGTGAAGGGTTCGGAGTTCGGGCCAGTGTGCGCCGCAGTCGCTGTCACTAAGAACCGCACTAGGGAAGCGATGCTGTCGCTGGCTCGCGTGCTTCCCAATTACGAGAGCAGAACAGAGTACAAAGCAGCTCGTGAAGGCTCGGAGTTTGCTAACATGCGGATGTCGTCTTGCAGCACCATGGACTATGGTGGCTGCATATCTGTGCAGCTAGCAAGCTCCCTGCGCACGTGGATGAACATGTGATCCATATGACTATACTGTGCGAAATCTGAGAAGAGGCAGCACACTATGCTTCACGTCTGGTGCACATCTGAAGGAGTCCCTGCTACAAGCAGCTTCTTCACAGATCTCAATAAGGACCCTACCGTACACTCCAAGCACGCTCTCTTTTCGACGCACTGGACCACGGCTCACCGTCGCCATCCTCCTCTTCACTGCTGATCAGCTCCTCCCAGGCAACCCGAGCAGCGTTGCCTCGGCGCGCTCGACACGCTTGCACGTTGTCAGCTCTCCGAGAGTGTCTGCAACTGCAAGATCAGTCGTCCCTGCTGTGCCTTGTTCTACACAGATTTCCTTAGCAACCCCACTCTCTCCTGACGGAGATCCGCTTACTTACTCCCCACGCTTCCACCTTTCGGGCACTGAGCTCACGGCCCGGAGACCGAACTGGAGACGTATCCGCCGCCTTCGGGCCCCATAAAACAGCCCAAGATGACAGCAGATAAGTACAGAACGACTTTCCGCTGAGAGGGAAGCAGCCGAGCCCAGTGTCCTAAAGAGCAAAGCTGCCACACGAACATCCACCGCAACACATCGCTGCCTATCTACATCAATCATGACAACACACTGCCGCTGCAAAAAAACTCGACGAAGAATGAAGCAAGGCTAATTAGTAGACCGAGGTTAGTAAAGACTACTACATGCTCTCGAAGAATGCAATGAACAAGAGATGACAGTTTGATGCGCTAGGATACTGTGCTTCCATGTACGCCAATAGGCTACGACTATGACCGAGCAGAAAGCACTGCGCGAAATAGTGTGCTACAGTATAGCATAGTAAACCTGATGTTGTAGCATACCACACTGAGACATGACATACCATGGCACACAGTGATACACTGGATCAAGCTATATCACGAAGAGACAGCAAAACAGAAGAGAGAGGAAATGCGTGTACAATATTGCCTTACACATGCTTGTGCCATCTAGTACAACACAGTATACTGTACTACGTACCGTAGATTCCAGTACTTGCAAAAAGGCAACCGGACAACCGCGTCCACCGTGTGCCTTCCTCTGGAGGATCTTCGGTGTTGCAACCGGCTTGGACGCCTCCTTCCACGTTCGACATGTCGGTGACGCGGTCTCGACTTCATTTGAATTAAAACCAAGAACCCTAAAGTAAGCCTTACAGCCCACAGCCTCATTGTAAGTCATTGTAATCATGCGTTGGTAATCCTACACGTAGCCCTGTGGCCCAAAGCTTCATGCCGGGCCTTGTGGGGGCCCGGAGACCGCTCGCAGCCTGGCCAGGGCAAGAGGAAGTCTCTATCACGGCTCTATACGGGCTCTAAAAGGGTTGTGCAAAGGCTCCATAAGGGCTAATAGATGTCAGACCCTACGATTGACCCCAGCCTGCGACGGAAGTCGAAGACACTGACAAGGACAGCACTCCTTGGCGAGAGCGGGGCCGGGTCGCAGCGTTGGAGCCAGCTCTCTCTAGACAAACGCCGACTCCGACCACTCTTCTCGTTGAGCAAGGCTTGGACAAGGTAACTCCCAAGGCTTGCCAAGTCTTGCCAAGGCTCGAGTGTCCCAGTAATGTCCCAAGAGGGAAATGGCAGCATGAATGCTCAGACCTGTTCAGAGCCGACCCCTCTCGCGGCTCGAGTACTTTCAAGGCGGTTTCAGGCACGGACGTGGCATCAAGAGGCGCTGCCAAGGCGACTTCGAAAAGCTCTTGAAGCTCAGGAGACCTGCGCGCTCGTCTGCTTTGAAAAGGGCTCACGGCCCGGTGCTTCGGGTTTACTCAGGGCCGTTCCAAATTTGGTGATCAAATTCCAACAGGATCTTGGCACGTAGTCTTGCAACAGGAGTCCAAACGGGTCTTCATGCAGCCTTGGGCCAGTGACTCGCGGAAGCCGCGGGGAAAGTCACGCTCGCCATGAAGCAGCACGACCTTCACGCGGCTAAAGGCTGCACGCTTCCGAAATACTTTTATGTTCCTACAAAAAACCCCGAAAACCTAAACTCAGAAATCCGGTGCGGAGCATTGTCCCTAGTCTGCTCGTATGTGACAACATCGCTTCATGCTTACCATGATCTGCGACAGGTGTTCACCATTTCACCTCGCGATGTACCGAACTATCTGGAGGCATTAGACCGAAAAGAAGTCCTCATGCAAACAAGGTAGTGCGAGGGAGAGAGAGCTCGAGAGAGAGAAAGAGAAGGATTATCATTCAGAACATGTTTTCAATCATGCGCGAGACATATGCGTAAGATAATTCTATCACAATCAGGCTTGGCAGTCCCAGGCGCCACGTCTCGCACAGGCTTTTGCGTCTCCTGCTCGACTGATGCATACACGTCCAATCGGCCGGGACCTCGATTCAAGCCGTCGATGCAAGACTTTTATCATGTCAAGCGTGGCATTGCATTGGGGAGGCTAGGAAATGTCCAAGCGCTGCTACCTCTGCTCCTTCATCAATTCCGGCACTCAGCACGGAACGAAACACATGCTGGATTCCAGCAACAGCATGCTTGCAAACAGCAAGCAGGTGGACAACCGACAGAAAAGGGAGCTCTAAAACCAGAATGGAACGTCAACAACCATAAAGGTTTCAGCTTACGCAAATCAATGAGCCGTGCAGCAACAGCCTCATCTGTTTTCAAACCACAGTCGCTGGCTCTTTACAAACCCTGAGTAGATCTGGGAGAGAGAGGCGAGAGCGACAGACAGAGAGAGCGAGCGAGCTAGCGAGCTAGCAGCTAGCGAGAGAGCGAGCGAGAGAGCGAGACCTTGAAGACAAACCAAAGGCGGAGGAAGGGCGAGACTAAACGAGGGCACAACAGACTGAAACGGTCTAGTAGTTAGTAGTGGAGACAGAGGAGCACAAAAGTGAATCCACTCATCGAGCTAAACCTTTGCGTCGCCGTCCAAATCCAAAAACTATTCGGAGAACTCCCAGAACTGCAGCCTTTGAGACCTCGGAGCTCCGGATCGAAGCTGACTGGGTGCCGACATTCCGCATCCTTGCAGAAACCCCTGTAGGGTTATACCAACCCTGAAAGCAACCCTTGTAGTTACCCTTGACGGCCACTGAAACAGGAACGGACCTTGCAGGAAAAGGCACACATGGGAGTTTCCAAAATAGGGGACTCTAATATAGTAACTGCCTAGATAGTAGGATCCCGATTATAAGGAACCCCAAATAAGGTACCCCTAATTTTCGGAAACTCCCATATCGACGCTCTGAGGCCTTGGCCCTGGGTTGCAGCGGAGGCGGAAGCAGGGCTCCCGTCGAGCTCCAAATCCACCAGTGCTGTGCGCTGCGGCAGGAGAGCGCCTCCTCCTCCCAGATTCGGGGGTTCCCCATAGCTTTAGGGACTTTAGGGTTTAGGGTTTAGGGTTACTAGAGTCCTAGAGCTTTAGGGACTTTAGGGTTTAGGGTTACTAGAGCTTTAGGGACTTTAGGGTTTAGGGGATGGTCAGGCTTCATGGGCCTCCTTGGGGGGTGGGGGAGCGATAGGTGTGTAGGGTTCTGGGGTTTATGGCTTGGCTTTGGTGTTTCAGGGTTTAGGATGCTTGGCTTACGAGCTGTTCAGCACGATACTGCGGCCATCCTACGCGCTATGCTCATCACATATCTACCAGCTTCGAACTGCTCAATCTTCCTCATCTTCATACCGGCTTGAAGATTCGCGGCAGCCATATCCCCAAAGACCGCTTCGCTACTGAAGCCTTCGTATCATCATAATGAACTGATGAATGTCTCTACACGTGGTCTGTATGTGAGAGATCCCCGCCTCGCTGCGACATTATGTCCGAGGCTTTGCCGAGGACAACACAACCCTCATCCACCGTCAGGTTCGGATCGGCCTGTGGAGACTAATGACTCGACCGAAATCGAGTGAAAGAGCGAATCAGCATGACTATAGGAGGGTGCATTGTAGTACTGAAGGAGGCGACAACAAGATGACAAGGCGCCAAGCCACTACAATGGCACGCTCGGACTCAATCAAGAAGATAGTGTCTGCAAAGCAGCATGACAGTAGGGGTCAGAAAACAATGACCACATCCCTCGTCAACCTCCTCTACAGCCCAAATTGATTCAAGAACATCCGTACAAGACTTTGTAAATCCAAAGGGCAACGTCCATGTGCCCTAAACCCAAAACCCTAAACCCTGAATCCTACAGCCTCAAGCCCTAAATCCCTAAACCGCAAATCTCCAAAAAGCCCACATCCCGAGACCCGAAAAATCCGAAACCCAAACCCCCAAATTCGAAGCCAAACAAGCGTCAATTGGGCTACAACCTTTACTGTAACAACGTAAAAACATTGCTACTATGCCCCTGTGATGATGCAGTTTTCAACCACGTGTCGAGTAATTACAAGGGCAGAGACCAACGCAATATCTCAATTTTGGAACTTAGGATAACTATGAAAGCAGCGTAACGAGAGGCACCATGAATGCAAGCGGTACATAACCAACACAAGCCTGCAGCCCGCATCCTAAAATCCGCCGTATGCTGGATCCGGACGGGTCTTTCGTGCCTTCCAGTCGCCTGTGGCGACACGGAGGGCATTCACCAGATTCCGCTCTGTCGGCGCTGCACGGTGCTGCAGTTTGAGGCACGTCACCAAGGACGGGTTCACCGTCAACACCTGGCCGAGAGACATCGCAAAATGACAAAAGTGAGCTGTGTTCAAGGCACCTCTCCGTTCGGGTAGACGAAGGACAAGGCATGGCTTCGATGCTCACCTTGACGACACGGAGCGACGATCTGACAGAGCGTCTTTACATTGTGATTCGGCTTGCTATTGTGTGTTGCAGCAAGCAACCAGTGTACTGCCTTCTCTGCTCATCTTGCAGCTTCTACTTGTACACCCCACTCGACCAAGTGCACAGTGACGGCATTTGCTCAACGGAAACATGTCAATTATTGTGCTCTTTCTCGTGAGCTGCGGCTGTGTGGCAGCTTGTGAATGCACGTAGACGTATTTCTTAGCCGAGCATCTCTTCGAGCACCAGAGCTGGGAAATGCAGCAGCGCGGAATCTCGTACTGCCCGTCCCTCTTCCTTGGAAGCTGCGGGGTTAGGCCCAGTGCTCTCGAGGCATTGGCTTTGCCAGGAAACTTGTCATCAGCCACAGGATCACGAGGCGATCCGCCCATCCTTGCAGCGCTTGGTCATCCAAACCGACACGTTCTATCCCATTCCTGACGAGCTGCGGGACGAAAACCCAGAGCAGCCCACTTGGTGGAGCCGGACGGGTTGCCTCTGCCTGGACACCACAGCAATTGGCGGCAGAAAACATCTTGCAACGTCTTGCTCGCCTGCTGCTCCGCCTTCTGTGGACGCCGCGCGCATCGCCACACGGCTGGGGCCAGGCGGCCGTACCTGGAGAGGACATCGACACCGGTGGGCTTGGGCCTACTCGAAACATGTGGCTGTAAGACTCTGCCAGGGCACAAATGGTGCCCGTGCAGTACATCGATAATTTTCCTTACAGTCCGGCCGTACATACAGCCAGAACTACTGCAGCAAGGAAGTGCCTCAAGTCAAGCCGTACACCACGAGCTTGACTTTTTACGGGTCCAAGTTACGAGGTGAACTCAGCCTGTTGGCCGAGGTTTGCCTGCGGATTCGCCAACGCACTGAAGCTATGCCCTCAGCCCTCTGCCAGGAAAGCCTCCACGCAGGGAACTGAGTGATGGCGGCAGGTTCGATGCACAGCACCTGTGGAAGCCGAGCGTCGAAGTCTTGCCAACTGAGAGGGACTGAAGGCTGATCGTTTCTCTCTTGTAAAGATTTCGATTTCCGTGGAAGCCGGAGCACCCCTCTCTTCGGGCGTCATGTCCTTCACCGCTCCCAGGAAGAAGACCAGATTTCTCAGGGAGTCTCCGCGAGATCCTCCAGAGCGAGACTTAGAATACACCAGACTTGCAAGGTGGTGGGGTTCAGTGCAGGCCTGCCTGCACTTCGGTCGTAGAGGCCCAGACTTTGCGGGAAAGTCTGAGCACAAGGCTGCTGCATCGATCACCCCTGCGACACACCAACAAAATCTCACCATCCACGGCCTCGTGCAGCAAGACTACAGCGGACGGTCCAGATCGGCCATACTTGGAAACCTGGTCTTCGTCGGACGATTGTGCAAACATGTACTTTACCCCACGGCTTGGCATGGCAAGTGCTAGAACTGCACTGCCACCTCAACTACCATTCTCAAATATGCGTCGGGAACGTGAAGCTTACAGCGAAACCCTGTAGCAACGAAAAAGGAGCCCAGTGTCAAAAGAGAATGACATTGGATGCAGCACAGCACAGCTCCGGTAGCTCTCCCCGCCGTTGATTGAAAGTCGGCAGAGCTGGGTCTGGGACCATATCTTCGATGTGACCTCCAAGGAATCTTTCCTTATCCGGCGCCGTAATCTCAAGTCCTTGGAGCTCGCACCGTATCGACTCTGTGGCGGAAACCCTGGTGCTGGCTCTTCACAGCTCGAGCCTGGCATTCCAGTTCCCTCCAGTGCTCGTGCCAGAACCATTATCAGATGGTACTCCTTGGCGACTTCATTCCAACAACTTGCACTCTCACTCTCCCAGTATTGACATCAAGCTCCAAGGCTCTGAAGGCACGGGGCAGCTCGCCACAAATCGCGGTGTTATGTGAAGCGCATGGTAATCCTCGAAGATGAACCTAGGGCTTTCTCTTTAAGTCCGTCGGTCCGACAGAACAGCAACAAGGCCGAGCAGCACAATCTCATGAACATCGTCCCAGGAAAGAGATCGACCTCTCCACAAGGCTGCCGTGGCAATGCGCGCCTGAACTCAAGAGACATCTTTGTACCATGTCAAGAGGCTCAAGCTGAAAGCTTATACAGCCCATGCCAAGTGTGTGAAAACGTCTCCGGCGTCCAGGTCCAGACTGTGTCCCGCACCAAGGCATCTCGTCGCGACACATGGGTTGAGGTTGCTTTGAAGGACTCGACAGTGAGCTCCCCTGCAGGCATGAACTCAACCATCAATCAAACGGATGAGGTGCGGTCTTCATGTCAAAAGTACGAGAGAACGAAACGTGGTTGGACATAGCAGCCACCTGAACGAATCAGGCATGAGCTATCTTCATCTTCAGACAACCTCTGTTGTTTGGTGCAGGGAGTCTTCTGATGCCTGGCGCTGTCAGCACGAAAACCAGCTTCCCGGTCTTGTGCGCAGCCGTCCGCGCAGGTGAGAGGCTTCGAGTGGCATTCGGAGGAACTCCAATGCCTCACAAGCAGCACGAGTTGGCAGGTATGCAAACTCTTATGGTAATAATAGTAGTAATAATAGTCATCGTAACAGTAATAATAAGGTGATGTACGTAAATAACAATAATTTGTCCGCAGAGGTCATCTCCCAGACGCCTGGCTTCACGCTTCGGGTTGGTGGCACCGCTGGCGTGGCGATGGAAGCCCAGGACTTCGTGGGCCCACAAAGCTGCTGCAGCTCCTGGCATGGGAGTCAAAGCCTGAAAAGTAGGACCAGTATTATCCTGATTGGCAGGATCCCTAAATGTAAGGTGCCGCTGCTTTAAGAAACCCCATGTCGACACTATCCGAAAAGAGGGCCGATTCACAGCCTCGCCTGTTCCTGCTGCTTCAGCTGTTGAGCCAGCTCGAAATCCTCGTTCTCCACCGCTCGCCTCGGCTCCAGGCGATCTGGGACCCTCTGCAAGTGATAGCAAGCGACATGTTCCAAATGCCAAAGATTCCGTCGCAGTTGCGGCACAGAGCAAAAAGATAGACAAACGAGGCATATGTCACTCAGTGGTCACATGAGGGTGGACGACAGGACAGCATGAAGAGAGATGTGTGACAAGACCCGAGGTTGCTCACACGCAGCACAGAGTTAAGCAACCGAGCCGACTCCCAGCATAAGGGGAGCAAAACCGCTGCAACTTTCACAAGTTTGCATCACGTTAGTCACGTTATCGGTTCAGCCTGACAGCGCTGGGCTCAGCTTCGGGCAGCCCGGAGAGCTGCACTCACAGCTCGCTATGCAAACGAGCTCCCATGCAGGGCCCCAGAACAGCAGATCAGATAGCAGCCAGCAGCACTCCAGTTGAGCGAAGTCACAGTTTGGATTCGGCAAGAGCTTGCAGCTGTTGACGAATCTCCTGCTGAGCCAGACCTTAAACACATAATTGGTCGATGGCTGCCGTTGCACACACCAAGAGATAGCAGCCAGGTTTCCGACGGTCGGGTTGCGGTGCAGGTGCCTCCAGAACGCATGGGTACAAAGACAGACACAGGGAATGAGATTCGGTCCAGCCGAACAGATGCATCGCAAATGTTGCAGGTGTGTTGGGTTGCAAATTGATCCTGACCCCCCCAAACCAACCCCGAAACCCTAAAGGGTGTAACAGAATCCGGCAGAGCCCCTATTCCTGGCCTTGGCAGCCTTGGCAGAGGGCTTGGACGTCGAGGCCTTGGCCTTCGCTTCTTCGTTCTCTGCCAGATTCGCCCGTGCGACCTGCAAGGCGCTTCCATGTACACACACATAGCCCACTGTATACTACGGTGTACTGCGATGATGTACTGATATATACTGTATAGACACAGAAGAACACGGCAAACCAAGCCTGCCTCGAATGCATCTGTCACCGGCGACCACACGTGGCCTGGCAAGGCCAGGGCCAGGGCCAGGGTTGCGGCCCTGAGCCGTCTGAGAAGTCTGTCATAATTTTCAACGGATCTTTTTCCACACCTTTGCGCTTCGTGCGCTGCGGGCGTCGAGACTGTCCAGAATCCTGTGGCTGCTGAGCCGGGGCTGCGCCATTACTTTATCGCGTGGAGACTGCAAGATAAAATGAAAGCACTGCGTGCTCAGCACCACCGACAGCCGCTGAGGCCTGATGCCGCTTCGGGTCTGGCTCGGCGCTGGCAGCACGAGCTGCACGGGAGGCCTTCACCGAGGTGCCGAAGCACGGGAGGTTCTTGTCTTTGGTTAGGGTAACAGTTCTGAGAAACGTTTCCTTGTACTGCTGCACAGTTTCCTATAGAATCAAGCGGTGAGTGCGGCGAGTCGGCCAAGAATGGCCTGGGAGACAATCACAACAGCAGCTTTATCAAATAGTCATAAGGAGCTCAAAAGCTTGTAATCAGAATAGCAACGATGATGTCAGTAATGCTCTGTCAATCACAACCTCAAGAAAGCAAGTATAATCCCTGGGGAAAATCATCTTGTGAGCCTGTTGTCCAAACTGTTGATTTCGGAAGGCCTCTGCCACAGGCGTCGGCGCGGATGCCTGTGGTGCCTGCGATTGGCTTCGCTGAATGGCCTGCGCCGTTGGCATTTTGTGCTAAGTTGTTGGCAGGCTTGGTCGGCATGGTTTAGCTGTATGGGTTCCGGACCGTCAAGCCTTGAGATTCAACTACTCGTGCTCGATACAAGGGGATGGAAAGAAGTGTACGCAACGAACAAGAAAACCGGTTCATGGCTATAAGCAACAGGCACTGGCATTTTCACTGCTTCTTGCTGCAGTTACTGTAGTTATGGTGGCCTTGTCCACGATAAAGCGCAGTGATTAGGGATGACTGCACCTTGAGAATATGCCTGAGGCAAAGAAGGAACACCAACAAGGCAGAACATGCACCCGGCCTTTCCCGAAGATGTAGATGCAGATGGGGCGGTACCCACCTGAAT
This sequence comes from Symbiodinium sp. clade A Y106, assembly GCA_003297005.1. Taxonomy (NCBI): domain Eukaryota; class Dinophyceae; order Suessiales; family Symbiodiniaceae; genus Symbiodinium; species Symbiodinium sp. clade A. The sequence continues at coordinate 31,084 of BGNK01003885.1, forward strand.
CTGCATTTCGCTGGTTCAACCTTGAGGGAAGGATATTGATAATCCCAATTCTGCCCTCCCGCTTCCTGCCTGGAACCCCTCCCACCCCGACTCCCCGCTCTGATGTTACATGATTTGAAGCCGCGCTTCCTCAAGTTTAGGACCTGTTAACCACTGTAAGGCAAACCTGCCCCTAAACCCTCAAATCCTAAATCCGAAACCCCCGAACCTCAAACCTCAAACCCTACGCAGACAAGATTCAAGAATTGGCCAAATCGGTCTCGAATCCTGGAGCTTAAGTTCACTTCATTTCTCGTCCACAAGACGTAGAGTTTAGGTTGGGGTTTAGGAATTTGTAGCTTCTGCAATTGCACCTCGGGTTCTAATCTCGAATTATCTGTCGGCAGACAAGATGCTCGCATGCAAGAGAACCCTTGTCCAACTGTCCCCAGGACAGCATGATTCTGTCCCTGCACAACTTGCCAGTTTGTATGCCGCTCCCGTTTAGCTACGTTTTACCTGTACATCCTAGAGATTATTGAAAAAGGCCCCAACACGGCACTAGCCATCCGAACTTCACAACACCCAGCCGCTGCCTGCTTCACCTCCGGCGCGGCCACGGCTTCTTCATCTTTAGCCACTGCCGGCCCAGCCACCGACGCACTGCAAGGCGTGGCAGCGTTGGCCGAGGTGGCTGCAGCTGCTGCCGATGTCGTGGAGGCCGCCTGCAGGTGCGAATTAAGGCCACTGCCTGGCACCCGTCCTTCTCAAACCCGTTCAAAAATTCGGAAAGAGGCTCTGGACTTTCGCAAGAAAAGCAGAATGAGACCGAAAGCTTCGTATGTTCTGACCGAGTATTACCGAATTGAAACACTCAAGCCACAACCAACCAACGCCACAGGAAAAAGCTGGGAACGATGATGGTTACATCTGCTGATCTTTCTGCCAACGATTGTGGTGCTTCGTTGATGTTTCTCACACGTCGTTCTCCCTTTGCTAGATGGGCCAAAAACCAGAACGAGGTTTGGCGGATGTTCTTTGTAAGAAGATCATTTCCGCGCTTTAAGGTGACACATCTACCAAACTATCCAGAGCCGCATGTTACAGTCATGGCTCTGTGGTCAAGCATGCACCCGGCCTGGGCAGAATCGGGCTTCGTTCGAGGCACCTTTGGCGGCATTGTTTCCCAGACGGGTCCAGATGTTGGTTCGTATTTCAGATTTGGGAAGTCGCAAACCCGGAGAGATCTAGTCAATCTAGTCAGCACAGGTAGTGTTTAGCTATGGAAAGACCGACAACACCCCTAGTGAAGTGCTAGCGCATATGGGTGTCTGCGTGTTCCGCGGGTCTTGGCAAAGGAGTCTCGTCCGGGCTCTGGTAAGACTCTAGTATGATCACTGTAGACCCGCAAACGCTACCCCAAACGGTCTCGAAGTCCGGACTGCGACGAAGCCCATGAAGCCCTTAAGCCTCAAACTGCAAGACCTAAGAGACTGCACCTGCAGGCTGGCCACGGTTCCGGCCGGGCGGGGCTGAAACGCTGGCCTGCCAGCATTTCCGCCTGCAGTTTCGGAGCTTGGCAGGAGGAGGAGGAGGCGGAGGAGGAAGAGGATGATGCTGAACGATGATGCTGCATGATGATGTTTATGACGAGTGTGACGATGACGAAGATTCACAGGAAGAAGATGAAGAAGCAGAGCAAGGAGCCGTCGCTGCTGTTGCTGATGATGATGGTGGCGGTCGAGGGCGCGGGTGAGTCATGCCCATGCGCTTGAGGTTGACAAAGCGGACTACTTCGGTCACCACCCCACACCTCGAAACGACTTGACAAGACGATAATGCGACTTGCCGTTGGGATCTACAGCTGGATTCAGTCTCTGCAGGCTAAGTGCTGGGAGCGAAACGTGAGCTGACTGACACACTGACTTTCGGTGGTGTTGATCTGGGGTTGTTAAGATCTTCGGGCCGATGGGGCCTGTGATCATGGGCTTCTCGGACGTGGCTAGACCATGCGTGTGCGGGCTTGGGTAGATTTTCAGGTTTGGAGCTTTGCCGTGCTACCTGCAGGAGCAGGGCCACGTTCTGCTGCGGGACTGGGCCCTGCCACGTTCCGCTTCGCTGTACCTGTCGTCGTCAAACGCATCACACTGCTGAACTTTCCAGCTTCAGATTCAAGCAGCAGAGGACACACGACATCACACGACCACACCCAAACTGTGGCTCAGCTCGTCTAGGCCCTGGAGGCTCCAGCCTCACATCCCGCCCCCTAGGCGTTCCTGGCTGTGGCGGTGGCTGAGCTTGCTGAGGTTGCGCTGGAAGTGGCGCCTTCTTTCGCTGGCTTCGTCTCCTGCTTCACAGTAGATGACGGTTGGATTGCCAGCCATCCCGTCTTGGGCAAAGGAGCACCCTCTACGGGACACATACTGTACCATCTCAGCTGGGTAAGTTGAAGGCCCTCAGACGGAACTACACGCGTCCTTGACCGCACCCGACTCTTGGGCTCGGCACCCTTTTCGTCTTTCAGCTCCTTCATTGGAGTAGGCGGAGTTATCACTACAAGACATGCAGGAAATCCTGAACACATGGCTTGACTGGGGACTGCTGCTGCTCCTGCTGCTCCTTTCAACTCCTGCTACTTCTGATACATGTTGATAGGACCACTGCTGCCGCGTCTGCTTCTGCTTCTTCTACTATCTTCTACTGCTACCTAGTACCTCGACCGCTACAGCGACCACCGCGACCTCCACGACCAAAACCACAACCAGTACCACTACTGCTACTGAGTACTATTGCTGCTTCTGCNCCACAACCAGTACCACGACTACCACTGCCACCGCCACCGCCACCACCACCACCACCACCACCACCGCCACCAGCGCCACCACGACCACGACCCCGACCCTGGCCCGGACCACGACTACAACAACTACTGGTGCCACCACAACAAAGCGACGACTGCTACCCCTACGACAACGACTACTCCTTTGCACCGCCATTGCCACTGCCACTGCTGCAAATGCACTGCCACCACCCCCACCTGTAATCTACTCAAGTTGCAATGTCCCCCACGTTCTAGATCCTCTAGGTCCGGGTGTTGTGCCGTGTCAAAACAGGTGATACGTGCAGCTACTGGCGTGTTGCGTAGCAGAACTTGAAAGCGGGGTCGATATCACCGATTGGATCCTTCTCCAAAGTCTTGGAGAGTGCTTTGATGGAGGTGCGGAGCTTTTTCCTCAGAACAGTGATCTTCTTGTGCTCTAGTGTCTTTACATGAAACGGAAGCTACGGATGTCGGTCTCATGATGCTGGCAAGTGGCTCTTCTACCAAACAGCTCACCAACTCCGCCTGACTGTTTCAGAGCTTTCTGCATGAGAGGTTTGCAACCGCGCTTCGCTACTCTGGGGCGCAGCATTTTCCGTGATTCGACTATGCTTTTCAACATATGTCGAGCATAAAGATTGAATTGTCTGTGTCGTCTTCACACCGACAAGATGGACCCCTCGGACTCACGAACCGGCGCCTGAACCTGACGACATCGCCTGAGCATCGCTGCAATCGTGTTGCCGCGATGATGCAAAACTCATGGTCCGTGGACTGCAGACATAACTAGTGATGGTTTGGTGACTCCCTTGACCAGGTGCAGGCCTTTGAATATGATTGCGTGCGACTGGTCCCACCTCCGTGAGGCGTCGCTGCAAGGAGCTCGTGAGGGAGAGCGCAAGGTCTCGATCGCCAAGGAGGCAGCTCCTTGCTAAGGTTGCGAGTGGACCCGGAGAGTTTACCAGCACCTCTTAACTCTCACCGTTGCACCTTGGGGCAAACAAAGTCAGGAGCAGTTCCCAGAAATCTAGCAGACATAGCTGAAAAGGACCTGCTGCCCAGCAGCTTAGCTCTCGCTTCATCTCCCTCGCTTGTCCTGTTTCTAAGAACAGAATACACCGTACTTAGCTGCAACCAGGCATCAGTGCCAGAAACAGCAACTCGGCTTGGCGAGCCGCCGGCGGGCGCATCTCAAGAGCAGCCTCGCTGGAGGTCGATGTCGGCCCGGCTTGCTGAATGCCTGAATAGTAATAATAATAAGAATAAAAAAATATTTGTAATACTAGTAATAAACAAAACTAGTAATAATAGTAATCATACTGACAACAATAGGACTACTAGCTGAGGAGCAGAGCTTTTCGAAACACGCAATCTTTGCCTGGATCTGGGTAGTCTCCCCGTTATGGTGCCCTTGTATTACTACACACATGGAAACCCTTATTGCACCCTTCTGATCCAAGCGGCCCAGAAGCTTCAGGGCTTCGGCAAGTCTCTGCCGCAGCAGCGAGGACGAGCCAACCAACTGCCGAAGCTCTGGCAGCGGCAGCTGCAAGAGCATGCCCACCACCTCACCCAGATAAAGGTTGAAGGTCTTAGGATTTCGGGTTGGGCTGTGGTAGCACTTGATGAGAGCAAAGTTGAACAAGAAAAGCTTCTGGCTGCAGAAGAACCTGAATCCTCGCCTGTGAATGCATCAAAATGCATCCCATGCCGACTTGGACCTTGGACGTGAGCCTTGCGACAGCAGGCCCTCACCGGAAGTAGCTGCTTCATACCGGCCCAAGATATCATCAAGGAATCCCTTCCGGGCCGGAGCCATGGCTTCCCTGCCTTGGAGCTCATCTCTACAGGGCTCTCCTTGCCCAAGAGCATCTGAAGCTTCAGGAAGAGAAGCTCCTCGGCTTTGCTGGGACCGAGAAGAGCTGCCGACTTAAAACAAGTGGTGATGCTTGGAAGCTGAGGAGCCTGGAATCCGTCGTTGTGCCTTGCGTGTCAGAGCAACTTGCAGCTGAGAGGCGCCGAGGAGAGTTCCTTAGTCTGAATGTCCACGCGATCACGCTACAGTTGAGGAGTGCCTCTTTGCGACAAGTCCAGACCGAGCATCTTTCCCGCTCCGGCGACGGTGGCTTAAATGAGACCGCTGAGACCTGGAAGGTTGGAGGCACTCATGGGGTACAGCAGTTCCCAGCAACGCAATGCAGCTATCGAAAGTAACATCAAGACTATTGGCATTGACAGCATTCTTACAATCAAGACTACCGTCATACTGGCAGCGAAGAGAGACTTGTCCTACACTGTTCTGGCAAGCTGCTTTGCTGCGGTTTTTGACATGCTCCTCGTCGTCCTCCTCCTTCTGTTCTTCATTGGACATACCGGTACCGCCCTCCTCACCCTCGGCAGTGGGAGTCATGGCAGCGACAAGAAAGCTACATTGGAAAAACTGTGCGGTGTTCCGCACTGGTGTGCTTTTACGAGTCGTCCGGTAGCCTCGACTTCAGCCAGCTTTCGCTGCCAAAATGGTTTGCGCAATCGCACAAGCCCTGTGCAATCAACATGGAAGCTGTTGGAACAGCTGCGGTGCAAATGCATGCAAAATACTAATACTACAACACTAGTACTAATATCAAGTACCAATAATTTCTAAGGGCAATAAGTGAATATCAAAATTGGTACTAATTAATATTTCATACCAATACGAATACCAATAACTAATACTAGTACTATTACCTGAGTTCGAAGGTGGAGGACTCGTCAAGCTGCCTAGCACGGGATGGCTTTGTGAGGCCCCGAGACGTTCGAGTTTCAGAAAAGGAGGGGCCCAAAGTAGATCCCTATACTGAACTTACTAAACTATACGATGTAATACGATCCTGAATTGCAATCAGGACTGCTCCATACACATGAGCCCAACACGTTTGCTTGCGCATTCATTCCGCTGCATGAGTCAAGCTCGCAATGGATGATAATGCTTCCAACCTTTCTGCAATGAGTTTCCCGCAACTTCCGAAAATCATCGCGCAGAAGTTTCTCTGCCCAGCTTCGCTGGAGCAAAGTCCCTGCCACTGGGAAGCAGATGAGGAGATTCATGATGTGACGTGATCAAGCTTGGACGACTGCGAGTGCTGTGCTCAGCACCGAACGCTGGAGCCTGTGCATTAGAATTGCTTCAAAAAGCCTTGGACGGCATGACTTCCACTCTTCTGCGTGCAGATGCTCGAGGTGCTGATCTGCAGATTGCAACTCTTGATCCAAGAGGTCGAGCATGGGCGTTCTTGGAACCATGGCCCCATACTCCCTTCTCTTGCTCTGCAAGTGTCCCCTAGCTGCCTCGAAGGCAAAGTGGTCAGCATCGAAGACTGCCTCTTCCAGCACCCGGCCTGCCTCCAGACGCTCCAAATGATCGCGCACCTCTAAGCTTTCAGTCAGGGCTTCAGAGGCTGCAAGACCGCTGATGTTGCGTCGCAGGCTGGTGCTTTGCTCTGCCATGACGTAGCCTTGAGAAGAGACAGAGGCTTCTAGGAGGGTGATGCTGCCGTCGTTCATCGAAGCCGCCGTAGCTGGTACAGCCAGCTTCACCAGAATGTCCCTTCTCTCGCCGATGCTCAGATCAGGTATTTTGACATGCCACGTCAATGGATCACTCCCACTACAGTAGCAGTCAAACGGGGTGAGTATGGCTTCGACCTCGAAACGAGGCTTCAGCACCACCTCGACCTGCTGCACGACAACGCTGGACAAAAGGCCAACGAGTCTCGCAAGAGCTTCTTGGAGCAAAGGTGCTTGCTCGAGGAATGTGAATGGCGTCTTGGATCTTAGGGCAAGCTCTGGCAGCGCATCCATGCTTTCGTCTGATGCCAGCGCGAAGGTGTACAGGCTGCATGGAACCGCAGCACACCGGTCGAGCAAAAAGTCCATGTGATCCTGCAGGGATCCCTCATTAGTTGAAGACAGCAGGCCGATTGTGTTTCTGGAGTCGGATCATCTACGCATGCTTCAACTCCATTTGGAATGTCTTTCGGTCAGACTGACGCTCAGATGAATACAGTAAGAAAGCGAATCTACCTTGGCATGGCAACTGTGGAGTTTCTAGGGCCAGTGGTAAGTGGCATCGAGTGAGCGTTCCAGATCAAACCTTGAGACTCTTCTGGTCCAGGGCACAGCTGGACAAGAACTGTAAATGCAGCCCCGATTAGTACTGAAGTACCTGCACAGATGTCCTGCAGCAGGGCATCTTCACCGCATGCAAGCAAGACGACTGTGGATACCGCAGAAACCTCCGAGCATTCCGACGTGTTCTCCATGCTCTGTAAAGCCAGAGCAAGGCCTCGCGTGACGTCGGCATGTTCTCCTGTCTGCACCGCCTCGAGAGCCTCAACCACACGTTGCTTGCCCTCGTCATCCATGTGGGTTAACTCGAGCACGACCCCTCCATCATCACTGGAAGAGGCCACAATTCCCAGCTGATCTTGTGGCGCAAGCCACTGGAGCATGTCACACAATGCAGTCTGAACAGAGCTCTGGTGTTTCGACATAGATGCAGAAGCATCCAACATGCAGACTATTCTCAACGGGACGCGGTGTAAAGCTCCCGGAGTAGAAGGGACGGTCGGTGCCTGCAGGGTAAGTTGACCACAGACGATGGCGTCATCAAATGGCAGCTCCGAGTGTTGCATCACGCAACTCAGTTGCAGAGGTGACCTGTCCAATGCCACACTCAGCAAGCCCAACAAAGACCATTCCGGAGGCTTGATATATTTTGGCTGTTCAACAACCAGCATCAATATCCTGGCCTTGCCTCCAGACAACACGCATGGTTTGACAGGAATACCATGCACTGTCTGCTGCGCCTTCTTCAAGTCCAAGCGTTCAACGGGCTTGACACACATGAAACGTTCGGCAATGCTGGCACCCTTCCAGACAGAAAGAGGGCTGAGGTTGTGTTTCTTGATCAAGTTCATGTCCAGCGCCACAAAAAAGACTCGTGTAGATTGATCTGGGCTCAACCACCGAGGAAGTGTGAACTCTACATCGAGCTCGTATGGCAAAGAGTACGCGAACTCCTGCACTGGGGGCTTGCCTTTGGCCGTTGGCGAAGTTCGCGCATCAAGCAGTCGAAGTGTCGAACAGCTCGTCAGCAACCTTTCTCGAGAGATGGACGGTTCTGAGCTGTGGTGTGTCGTCGCGAAATGGCGCATGCTTGGCAGCGGTGTAAAGCCGTGGGGACAAACGGTCTCATGCCTTACACTGGCGGTACACGGGGCTGGATGATGCTCAAGCTTGCGACCACCGTCGCGCTCAGATTTCTTGAAAGTCCGGCTCTTTGCATGCGGCATCCCATGAGGGAGGCGGGCTTCAACCGAGAACAGAAGCGGTGATGCATTAACCTCCGTTTGTTACAAATAGCGCTACGCAACACCTCCTGCTGCAAGTTCCCCACATCCGGAACCCAAGCCCTGAAGTTCTTAAACCCGAAAACTCTCCAGGAGCCAAAAAGCTCCGGTTCGCTCGTCCCAAGCTTCTGAGGAGGGGTTTAGGGTTTGGAGCTCAGGGTTTAGGGTTTAGGGTGTGCAGACTGAGAGTGTGGATGTGCTGATGGCATCAAGCAGCAAGTGCTGCCACTCTCACACTCACAAGGGGCTCAAATGCCAACTTTGTTCCTGTATACAAGCGAGCAGGGATGATGACGATCACAATTAACAAGGTGATGCGCCAGCTGTTGTTCTCCAGAAGCTCGGTCAGCAGAAAGCCCTGAGCCACTGGCGTTCTCACATGAGCTGACTCCAGATGTCTAGGTGCGCCTGCAGACGTACTTGTGGTGGGCTCCACCCGGCAAGAATGGATGAGAGCACGAAATGCCCGTAAATTTGAAGTTCTCCACAAGTTGACCTTCAGGAACGCCGTTGGCCAGCATGCGATGCAGGGCGTCCTTGAAATGCTCAGCCCAAAGATTCTGATCGTTGGCATATTCCTCAACAATCGCAGACATTGGCTTATCCCCTTCATCAGCCAGCATGTTGCGCGGGCTTTTGCTGTCGATGCCGAAGGCGTGCTTGCTCTGGCAGTTCAATGGGGTGCCAAGCTCGTTCACTCGAATATCCCGGTGCAAAGCCAGGTCAGACACAAGCATGGTCTCATGCTCGGAGAAATTCTGGAAGCACCTTCCTCGCTCGAAGATGTCCTTCTCCTCCGCAGTCAAGCCTTGAATGTCGTACATCGGCCGATCCCGGATCAGCGGATTTTCTCTGAGGTAGGTCACGCGAGTTGCCTTCCTGCACAAGTCGCAGCATGGATCGCGGCGGATGCAGTGCATAACGGTCTTGCTCTTGTTCCCTTCCAGCGCACAGGGCTCGACCGTCTGGTTTTTGCGGCCTAGCCCCACCCATGGAAGGCTGGTACCTTCCAGCAAGATTCCATCAGTTGTGCAGTACGGGCAGCGCTCATAGACATGAAAATACTGGAAATGGCCGCCAGCGACATCCTTGCCATCCTGGTGCATGAAGAAGAAAGTACGTGGGGCCGAGCCGTTGGGACCCCCAACGGCCGTTGGAGGGTAACGGTAAGCCCCCTTTCGACCCCACCTCTCGAAATGCTTGGCACTCATGCTGCCAATGATCCTGTAGTGCACTGCATTCAGCTGTTCTTGCTGCATTTGCTGCATGTGGGTCCAGTCATAACGGAAGTGCCTAGCACTTTATCGCCGAAGCTATGGGGGCACCCATAAAGAAGCAATCGCCTCGCGCTTGGAGTCGAAGTTCTCTTCGAAGTCCGCAACTTGCTGGCCGTTGAAGGCCTAAAAGGGAACCAGCGACTCGTAAGGCCGGGGCATGTGTTTCCCATCGAAGGCCGGCTTGCAGACGTCGCAATCATGGCATTCGGGACGCTTGCAGACCTCGTCGTAGCTGCATGGCCGGTCCCCTGGCTTGCAGACTGGGTAGGGTGCGTAGAGACTCCCCGTGGCATGGCAGGAAGAGGCGCACTGCGGCTGCGGGACCGGCTCTGCTGAGTCACGGCGGCCAGAGTAGAACGTGAAGTCGGGCATGGTGATGTTGCAGGGCAGCACGGGCCACTGGGCATACAAAGCCTCTCCCTTCTGGCAGGCTTCGTTGTTCTGGCGCATGCCAATCCAGGCATTTGCAATCGTGCCGAAAGCCCACAAGTCCGCTCTCGACTTTCCGGACTCTTTCAAGGACTTGTTGAGTGGAGGCGCCATGGTGTAGAGCCTCTCCAAGGAGTCCGCCAAGAGAGCCATGTTGGCATTGTGACCCGGCGAGTTCTCGATGGCACCCTCCTTGGGATGGCACTTGGGCGCCACTCCCCGGCGGCGGCTCTCTTTTCCAGGGCCGGTGCACTGGAAGCGGTGGCTGGGGGCATAGCCGAGGCGCCGGAAGGCCCCGCCGAGCTGGAGACGTTGCAGCCGCCAGCGCCATCTTTGCTGCGCTGTGGAAGCCAAAGCGCAGCAGCATGGGCCATTTGGGACCCCTTGGTCTGAGAAGCCGTTTCGCCATTAGATGGCACAGATTGGTGATGGGTATCATTGGCGTCAGGGCTGTCAGTAAAGCATTCAATAGTCGCCCTCACGTCCTTGCCCTCATCACGAACCCACCCTTCGAACGGCCACTTCCGGACCGGGGCATCAGCTTGGAAAGTACCACAAGTGCCTCCTCCTCGGTCCACTTCGCACCTCCAGGTGTCTCCTCCAGACCATGGTCGCTGGTGAGCCATCGAGGCCCTTTCTCATCTTGGAGTCACGGGCATGATGGGCGGCACAAGCAGAGTCGCCTTCGGCACAAGGCGCGTCCGCTCGCACCGCCACAGTTGGGCCGAGATCAAAATCGGCCATCTCGGAAGACGGGCGTGAGGTAGCGGTACAGCGCTAGTAAAATTGGGACGCCAGGGAAATGCAGATCCTCACTTGGGCCGCTGGGCACAGGCGATGTGATTGAAGCATGGCCTGGCAGCATTGTGCCTCGGGGTTGACACTTTGATAAAAGGGACCATGGGTTCACAATTTCACAACAGCCACAAGATGCAGCAATAGCGCTTCACGGCATCGTTTTCCTTCGCACGCACTGCCGCGAACCATCCCAGCTTTGCCAAGGCTTGCTATGGCATACATGCCCTATCAGTCACCTTGAGATCGCTGCAGTGCGACTGGCACTATCCTGCGGCCCTTTGCTTTGCGGCTCTCACAGCGGCGAGATCGCAGGTGCCTGCGAATAGGGCTACATTGTTGCAGCAGCGTTTGCAGCGCTGCTTTTGCTCGTGCGACATCCACCGGCATGACAAGCAAGACAAAGCAAGACACTCAACCAAGACAGTGCCAGCTGATACTGCAGATCCAAGTAGCCGGTTAGCCTAAAGTCTTGCGCCACACTCATGAAACGAGCACTTGCCGTTTAAGCCGATCCTTGCCCGGAAGTGCCAGGGAAGGCAAGGACTCCGCCACGATCGGCTCAGCATCTGCAACAGGCTACAGCAAGGAAGCTTAGACGCCATCCGACCGCCCAACCTTGCCGTGCAGCATCCCCGAAGATCCCCGAAGTTCCCGAATCCTTCACACTCCCCGCGGACAAGCTTGGAAGCAAAAGTCTCGAGTGTAAGTCTTCTATGGATACTGCAACAAAACACAACCGATCGCCTGCAACAGCCTCAGGCCTAAAGCCACACCCCAGACAAGCACGAGACCAAGGTAGAGTGCAATGAAATCAAAACTGGAACCTTTCGCGCCTTCGGGCATGTAGACCGTGGCGTGTCCGAACATTTGCAACAACTTTTCCACCTGGGCCTCAGATGCAGAACTCGTCTCTTAGTTCATCTGTCCGAGGAGAACCCGTCTGAGATGCACTTTCGCCGGGAGCGTAAAGGGAGGCACGTGTGTGCTAGGCACGTCATGAAGCTCAACGACGCGTCAGCGGAAGAGGTCACACGGGGCAACCATGCGAGTGACCCTTCAGACGCGGAATGGGGATGAAAGACTGACAGGCCGGTGCTGCACATGCTGCCAAAAGATCTTTGCTCTCCAAACTTCTTTTGGCTACTGACAGCCAGCAGACGAATACTGCCCAAGCATTTGCAAAGGCAATCAAGCAGCTTTTTGCAAAGCCTGAGCAGCGCCCTTGCCCTGCCCACGGAAGCTTCGCAAAGGAAGGAGACATTAGAGACTGGGCTCCCGGCCACAGAGTGCAGGAGCTCCTTCTCTCTGCGCTTCTGCCCGACAGTTTCGATCTTGAAGGGGAGCAGAGACAAAGCCCTCTCCACCTTAGCCGTTTCAAAGAGATGGATCCTTGGCCGAAGCCGCAGTGAAGGCTGCTTTTGCCGCGAGAAATGCTGCTTGGCGTTCACTTGCTACATGGGTGTCCAATGCGGCAAGCAGGTCGCCTCCACCTTCCGTCGCATCAAAGCCTTGCACAGATTAGATTAGACCGCATGGTGTGGATTCCAAGGCCATGCCAGTTCGGACAGAGATCGCGCGGACGACATGCTTTCAGGCACAGCCTGGGCTCTTCCCGGGCCTCCAGGGTGACTTGCCGCTCTGCCTCTGGAACGCGCCTGCAACTGCAGTAGCAGTGGCAGTAGTAGTAGTAGTAGTAGCAGCAGCAGCAGCCGGCAGAGTAGCAGTGGGTGGCCGCAGTGGTGGTGGCATCATGATGGTCATGGTGTTCTCATGGTGGTTGATCATAGTGGTCTTCGTCGTCGTAGCAACGTTGATCCATGTGAGCCTACGACTAATAAACATCTGATAATAAATCGTATCTGGTATAAGCTACTGAGATTGCTACCAGTAGTAATGCGAGTTTTCTGCAAGCATTACAGGAAAATTTGTGCTTCGATACAGTGTCGATGTAGGACATAGGCCAAAAGAAAGTGCAAGGCCAAGAATGTCAAGCACGACACGAATAGTACATCACGAATCGTAAGGTCAACTAACATATCCACAAGAAACAATCTGACAGGCGACTTCATCTGAGCAGAGCTTACAAGCGGTGCTGCTTGTAGCCTCGAACATGCATCTTGCACATTGTTTTCCTCCTCTGCAAGTTTGCAAGTGCTGTACAAAAGCCTTTCTGGGCAGTGGGTGTTTCTCCTGAGGTCCAAACCACCTGCAACGCGTGAGAACGGCACCCTAGACTGCCAGTCGCCAAGGTTGGAGGATTTGGGCGCGTGTCGAGTGGGAAAGGCCGTTTCTGAATCACCGTCGACCTCAGCTCCTTCAGCTGCTCACCAGGAGTGACTTACCCGGGAAGTGGGCCTCCACTTGGTGAGGCTTTTGCAGCAACTCATGATGAGCTGAGTACGCTCTCGTGCTGGTCAGCGGACCACAGATGGTTGTGGTCCCTGACGATGCTTCTCGCCGGCCGCACTTCTCCGCCGCGCGGATCCTCTCCACACGCTCAGTAGTCTCCGATGAGTATTTGTAGCCGGAATGAGGCTCAGCACGAGACGAGTCCCCTGTACAGTGCCCCGAAAAGCCTCCAGCTCAGACGGAAGCGCCTGGCACTGGCCACATCAATTCAATGCTACAGTTGGCTTACATCAAAGCGAGAGAAATCAGAATCATCTCTGGTCCCTGAGCAGAGCATCTCAAGTCCCACGGTCCTCCGTCTTGAAACCAATTTGGACGACACTTTTCAAGCCTTCTTTCCTGCCAACTCCTGCAACACTGCAGCTCCAGAGGAACGAGAAACTGACATGATGGAGAGATGGATTTACAGATATTGCGAACAGTAAGCATCACACGCTGCTGCTAAATCCACGATTCTTTCTAATTTTTTGTCAATTTCTAGCCTCGCGTACCGAACCGCCTGCAGAAGCTTTGGATGCACATGGCACAATCACTCCTAAGCGTGGGTTTCAGCATCGTCCTGCACCTGTTGGCGGAGGTGCTTTGGGCAGAACACCAAAGCCCTGACAGAGCTTCAGGAGACCGGACGAGCAATATCGAAGCACTTCAGCACGGCTGGACAGCATGCTGAGCATCAACTGCCACAGTCAGACCAGTCAATGGGTACCCGCAATTACCACCACCGCCACCACCACTGATTCTACTGCCGCCACCACTACCACCACCGACTACCGCTAAAACTGCCGGTGCAACGACCAAAATCAAGACTGCTAGGCTGATGGCATAGTCAACGTCACACACACACACATACGCACGTACAACTGCTACACTTGCTGCACTTCCCACAGATCTTGAGGCTGAGGCAGAAACGCATGACGACAGCCGGGACCGAAGTAAACTTTGCGGATTCCAACATCACCCCGCTTCGGCCTCGAGTTTCGCTTCAGGGCCTTGGCTGCGTTGACATTTCTGGTCCAAGGTGGCCTCGTGTTCTCTGCACTTCGCTTCAGGCAAGCGGCTTTCGCCAGCAGCTCGACATCTTGAAGCAAATCAGCTTCGGTGCCCTCTTGCTGTTTGTAGCCGGCTTTACCTGTGCCACAAGACCCTACGACACCAGCGGCAAGCTGCAGGAAGCAAGCACTGCACATGCACAGATGCAGCACCTGTCTTGCTCCGAACCGGGCGGTTTCCATGCATGTCGGCTGGGCGGAGCACCTTGGCTAGACACGTTCAATTCTTGCGTGCTGCGCCGCCGAAGCGGTGCTCGAAAGATCAGCTCCGAAGTCCAACTCCTCTGGCAGCCGAGGCGCGTGTTCAAGGGCCATGGGATCCTCGCCGATGGCAGCCATCACCACCTGAAGGCAGTGTGATCTCATGAGAAAGCAACTTATCATATCTCCGATTTGGCAGAGCCGAGACTGCAGTGAAGAACTGCGAATGCATTTTTCGGATGCCTCGCGGTCCATTCTCAGAGCTGACTCTGCAAACTGCAGGGCAGAACCATACTGCTGCACGGCAAGTAGAACCAACTCCTTGTCGCCTCCTTAGACAAAGGTGTGGATGTCAAAGACTGCACCCGGCGATCCCCATCCGTGCGAACCGAGGCATCCACGCAGCTCTCTGGACATGTACTGCAGGGGCGTCACGCCGACACCAGCGGCACGTTCATGCCAGTTTATCCTTGCTCTCTACACTCCAACAGCGAGGGCCTGCTGCATGTTGCTGCCTCATGCAGCCTCCGACTCGGGGGAGCGCGGAACGACAGCATTCAAGACCTTGAGAGCCTCAAAAAATCTGCGAGAATCCCAGCTCCTTGTCGCTGACAAGCTGTTGGCGACTCTGGCCCTGGGCACCCCGCCAAATCCCTGTCACCCCGAAGCCGCGTGGATGCCCATCGCAAGTTCATCGGGGTCTTCAGCACGGCAGCCTGGTTTTGATCAGCTCGCTAATCATGCTGCACAGCTGGTGGGCACTGTGACGTGCTATCAGCTTGCAAACCGACAAGCTCAGTCGGCGTCCTCGACACAGTCGCCGTCATCCCGAAAATCACCGGCGAACTGTAGGGCGTCCCCATTTCGAGAAAGCCTAAGTGCATGCGGGGCTGAGGAAAATGCAAGTCTTGTTGGCTCAGCAGCAGGAGTCAGTAATTCGACTGCAGACTGAAAGCGGGTCAAGCGGCAGCTCCAACACAAACTCTCGATCCTCTTTGATGGAGGCTGGCATGTGTTCCTTGAAAGCTCAACGGCGAAATTGTCATTGAAAGCCTACCGCTTCTGACAGTCTGAAAATCCTATGCTGAATCCAAGCTTCAAGTTCCATGGGGTTTCCAGCAACAAGGGCTCGAAGCACCTCCTCGTCGGCCTGCAGGTCCTTGGATAAGGCCCAGGCATAGGTGCGCCAGTAGCTTATGCTTCTCAGATGCAAACGCTGGCACACTGCGACTCCGCGACATGTGTTCAAGATCTAAGCCATCTCGGATGTCGCGTTCGAATGCCATGCTAGATGCATCATGCACAGGCAGTGTGACCTGGTACTGGAACTAGTCTGTGCACTCACCCTTCACAAAGATCTGTCTTGCTCGTTCTCTTGTTTGGTTTAGATCTCTGTGTTTCTGTTCCTCTTAGTATTGCAACATTGCATTTTACGAATATGTCATCCTGTTACTTTTATTTTGTTCGTCCCAGGTGCACAAATCCGAGAAGTGTACCAAGTTGCTTGCGCATGTGTGCTGACAGGCACAAATCGAGAAGTGTACCAAGGTCGCTTAAGCGCAGGTGCTGACACGCAC